>BMAV01025470.1:107085-131490 GCA_019973955.1 Trichonephila inaurata madagascariensis
AAAAACATTAACTTTTTTGAGCATAGATGTATAATTTCAAAAACTGAATCTTACTTTAATGCATCTATAAATTTCTGAACTGGAAATGGTAGTCTTAAAACTTCTTCTGGCATAATCTCCATTGTTATGTGGTTGCAGTTGCAATACGCTGTCGATGTATACACGAAGACCTGAAATAGGTTTAATAAGAGATCAAAACTGTGTGATAGTCATATTGGCGATATTATATGAAACGAAGCACGTGATTGCCAATTCAGCACATACGACACATTTAAAATTGGGATTGCTAACTTGGAGAGTTATCTTGAACGTTTGCGATTTTTGCTATAATACATATATACCCACTAACAACTCATTATAAGGCTATTTTTAGTAATGTTATGTAAACATATTTTTTCAAATTTAAAATGGTTTATAAAAAGAAATTAACTTAGCTTATTACTTAAAGTTAATTGGATTTTTAACGACTTTTTTTGGGGGGGGGAGGGGAATAATGTTTACCTCTTCCCCACACACACATTATGGGAGCTATATAAGGGTAGGACATATTTGTGTATTGCATTTCTTTTTTGCATTACATTACACGATATTTAAAAATAAAATAAGTCGTGAACACTGAAAAAATTATAAATTTGAGTTTATACATATTATTTTCCATGACATTTCAGGAAACAGGGCTCAATATACTATGGGACATTGCAAACTATACAAACGTATCTTGCACTTATGTGCCTTCGACGACAAGCTGTAGACCTTGGCAGGGGTGTTTATTTGATCTACTGATCTACCGGTCCGCAGCTACGCCGTGCATGCCTCAGACGACTGAGACGAAAGGAATTCCTATTCGGACCAGCCTATTCGAGCTTTAATTCCTGTTCTTTGTTATTTTCGACTTGCAGAAGGAGTCTCCGTTCCTAACCAAAACGGCAAAGTCTATTGTTTTTTGTTAAGTTGGCATATAATTATCAACGTGAGTCAATTGTACGGCACCTGAAACAGTTTTCTTGCTGTTTAGGAAATTTATCGGTCACGCTTTGCACTTGCAACTTGAAAATCCAGGTATCAGTTGTGCTAGCCGAAGTGCTAGCAGCACAAATTATAGGTGGGAAAATAGCTTCCCATGGACATTTAAAAAATGTTTGCCTAGTTCATAAGCGAAAGGGGGTAAAATTACTATTCGATGTGAACCAGAACTTCAAAACTCCATGAGCATCTGCAAATCATTTTCCTTTAACTCAATACCAATGCTTTTATAAGGGTTGTCCAAATGAAAAGTAGACACGTGCAATTGTGTCAGAATAATTGCAGCTATAGATGCACCAGCGATTATAGATATAAAGAGAGGTAGGAGGTGTACACCGCATACGATGTGCAAAAATGAAATTTGCTCGTGATAGAGGAAACAGATCAAAAGTAAAATAGGGCTATTCTTGGATGCGTCCATATCGGAACAATGCACGTTATTATGTTTTCTTATTACGGAAGGTAAGCTAAATGGCGGCAGTTATCAGAGAATGGGGTCAGTATATGACGATCACTGGTTGGTTCGAACAATTGGTGCAAAAACTTTGTAAAAGGTGAGAAACGATATTAGATGTCCTATAATATGTTGTTTAAAACGCCTCCGGTGAAACCCAGACAATCTTAAAAATTTCAATTGAAAAGTGTTAGAACACCCACCGTGCAGCCCAGATATGTCTCCCTGAGATCTTTCATCTTTTTTTACACTTATGAGAACAATGTTTCCGTTCGGACGATGAGGTGAAGGAAGCTATGCAGGACTCAATGGAGAATCACCCCCGATCTTTCTGCGGCGAAGGCATAGGCCTAATGTCGAAATGGTAGGAATTGTGTTACAACTCCTGTGGCAATTTATTCTTATTTCCAATAAAGGTATTATTTTTATTCAAGTTGTCCACTTTTCATTTAGTCAACCCTTATACAAAAGTTTATATTTTCAATTTATTTATTAAAATAAAAGCAGATGTGTATTTTTAAAATATCTAATGCAAGTAAGAGAAATTCAAAAATAAAGCACTCACATCTAATCTTTTGAGTTGTCGGCACAATTTGATCATAAACTGGGTGCTAAGAACATTTTGAGACACAAGGTATCTAAAATGAAAGATTTTTCGAAATTTTCATATATAATTGTAAAACAGTTTTTATGTATTTTTTTCAATGTACGCTTTACTCTTCACTCTTATTTTTTAAATCACCAGAAAAGAAAGTAAGATTCACACCTTTGACATTTCCGTTATCTATGCTTAATGACGTCATAGTCACATGATAAAGATAACCACGTGTTTATAGCCAGTCAGTTCAAAAGCTCATGTAATGTCACAGCCACACGATAAAAGCAATCACGTGTTTCTAGCTAATCAGTTCATGAGCTTCGTTGCTTACAAAACGTTTGATCTTTTTAAAAACTTTCTTTTAAGGTTCGAAACCGTGATTTTGCAAGAGCGTATAAATGAATACTATTTATTATATTTAGTGTAACTTAGATTAGAAAATGTATATAAAATTGTTTCAAGAATATTATTACAAAAAAAAATTATTTAAGTACAAAATTTTGACAAAAATGAACATGTTGAAAAATGAAATTTTATGAAATTAAGAAATTTTATCTAAATCTGACAAACTGAACAAAAATTACGTTTATTTTGATGACTGTTCTGCTCTGAACTTAATGGAGAGTACGTGTTTGTCTTTATCATGTGATCACATCATGAATTGGGCCCATTGGACATTAAAAAAAATGATTTATAACTACATAAAAAGAATAGTCTATTACGTGTGTTTCAGAAAACAGATTAAATAACTCAAAGTTAACTTTAAGTTTCTTCGAATTTTCTTAGTCTTAATTCAAAATTGTGGAATGATCAAGAAACGAATTTTGTTCTAATTTATTTACTGCAAAATCTGAGTCAAATAAAGTGAACTTAATATGCTATTAAAATTATATAGATGGGAGGAAGTACTTCTCGTTGACAATGTAAATTCCATATATAAATATTTGGAGGTATTTTAATAATGTTTACAATCAAATATTTAAAGGAACCTGTTTTTTAACTTATGTTATGGAAAGCAAAAATATGTTAAAAGATTTATTTAGCATTGTACTCAAATTAATAAAAATACAGGTTATTCGCACTTTATGAAAATGATTTTGTAATTTATTTTCTCGTTTGCATTTTGAGATAAAACTTTGGTAACTTATGGTATCCGACTACGTTCAGAACAGTGATTTTGCAAAAGCGTATAAATGGATACTATTTATGATATTTAGTGTCACTTAGATTAGAAAATGTATATAAAATTGTTTTAAGAATAGTATTACAATAAAAAATTATTTAAGTACAATATTTTGACAAAAAATGAACATCGAATGACCCATTTTCAGAATATTCTCCTTTTGTGAAAACTGCTTCCATTATAATAATATTTTGCCTATATATAGCTCAGATTTCTGTACAGAGGTTCAACTAGATTTTTTGAAATATATAACTTAGAAGGGGGTTTATTCACGTTTTACGACAAAGGATGGAGAAATTCTAAGAAAAAAACACCGATAATTATTTCAATTGGTGGTAACTTTTTAACTCATAGATCATAGTTGAGCCTCTGTACAGAGGTCTGAGCTATATACAGGCAAAATATTGTTATAATAGAAGGATTTTTCACAAAAGGAGATCATTTTGAAAAAAAGGTTATTCTAAGTTAATTTTTTGCCGAAATATTGTATTTAAATAATTTTTTTTGTCAAAATGTCCTTAAAACAATTTTATATACATTTTCTAATCTAAGTGACTCTAAATATCATGAAAATTATCCATTTATGCGCTTTTTTAAAATCACGGTTCCGAACGTAGTCGAATACCTTAATAAAAAATCGTCTGTTAAAGTTTTCTTTTGATTGGAATGTAAAATAAAAGATTTATTTTTAAAATGGCTCCTAAAATTGAAAGATGGCTCGAAGGTTATATAACAACGCTTTCCGAGTAGAAATATGTGTATCAATAAATTATAAAGGGATGCAAAAATCTCGGTTATTACATTTCAAAAACAAAGGTATTTATAATATACTAAATATAAAAGGGGTAAAAAACGTCTTGTTGAAAGTTAAAAGGAAAACATAACTACAAAACTTCATCCTACGACTGTTCCAACACAGTCAACTATTAAGAAAGTGAAGTCTCTAGTCCTAAAATAAAATCCACCGACTTAAAGATTCATTGCATCGAAACTAGGAATTTCTTTTAGCACTGAACGTAAAGTCATTCATAAATATTGAAAGTTAAAAAAGATGTTTAAACATAAAGTTCATCTACTTTTACCTAAACATATTGCTGGAAAAAAGATTGCAGAAAATTAAATAAAGATCTACCTGCTGGAAAATGGAAATTTTCGGTAAGACTCGATGAGGCATGGGTATGTTTAAGCGACTGTAATAAAAGAAGATCTATTTCCTATTGCTCAACTGACGGGAATGACTGTAGAAAATGGCTTCATCAGTGTACTGAAAAGCTTCCAAAGGGATTCGTGATAGTTGCAGCATTTTGTTACAACGGCAAATTAAAAAACCTAAAAAGTCTCAATTAAAGCCAAAATCAATTCACTCTATTATCAATAGAATATTTTAGAACCCATTTTTTGAAGAAGAAATTCCAGCCTTATATGAAAAGGATATTGTTAAAGTTGAGCTTCATCGATACTAACATGCTTCCTCGTTAGAGAACTGTATAGCTGTCCATGGAAGCACTCACTGAATACTGAATAAACAGTTCTATAACTCCTATTCCTGCATATTTCTGTATGCATTTGCACACACACATATGAACGTTAATTCTCTTATTCCTGTCATTTTCCCAACAAGCATTTATTAATGGTGTTGGGATTTCCATATTGAATAATGTATAAATTTAATGTAAATAATCGTTTTTCTTTTTAGTTACGGCAGGAAAGAAAATCTAGGAAAAGAAAATAAATCATTGTCTAAGTTTTCTCATTGAAATTCTTTTTTAAAATATTATGTGATAACGCTTCAAGCTCGAAAATAAAAGCAAATGATTCTGATTATCTAAAAAGGTATTGAGCTAATCAAAACCGATATTCCCATGACTTGCAATGTAAAATTTCAAATATTTAATTGCATAATTCAATTGTAACACTTCTCATAAACTTTGTATGTGCATAAAATTTTAGAATATGAGGATGAGGAAAAAATTAGATTTTATTTTTAAAATATATGAGTTTTTTGTGTTTTTGACCAGAAATTAAAAATTTCAAATTTCATTTTAAATACATGTATAAAACTCGCAACAAAAAAAGCATAGCATCTTAATCTTTAAAAAAAATAAAAAGAGAAACTTCTTAATGCTTTATAGAGAAAAGAAAAGCCAACTTGACAAAGGCAAAATTGTGAAATTTCCAACAATATGGGGATGGGAGTGTCCCTTACTTTTCTCCCCTAGAGTAGATCTGGTAATGTGAAAAATTGTCTCATTTTTTTTTTTTTTTTGATGTTTCAAATAAAATAGATGTTTTCAGTAAAATTAATGTTTTACATCTGGCTTTAAGATTGATCACATAATCAAAATATATCATTAATTTAAACAGCAATCGTAATAATAATAACAGAGAAAAGCTTTCATACCACCAAGGACATTATACGATAGTCATCAGTTTCTTCGTTCATAAACTTTAGAAATGAATATTATATACATCAGTAGCGCACACAGGAATTTTTCAAGGGGGGGTCCGGGATTGAAAGTTCATCATTCTTGTATCATGCTATTTTTGATTTTGTCGATTTTCAGGAACAAAACACAGTAAAAAACTAATTATTGAATAAATAATTAGCATGAATTAATAAAATTAATCATTAATAACAAATATTTAATTAAATTTTACGCATTATATACTTAGAATTATAATTAATGGGAAAAAAATCAAAGGCTTTGGGGGAGTCCGGACCCCCAGGCTTGTGTGCGTCATTGATATACATAGAAAAATAGTAAAGATGTCGTTTTCTCATAACCTTAAATATCTTCATAATGAAACTTCTTAAAATGAAACTCTCAAATAATGAAAAAAGAAAAACTATTTTAAAAAATCCCATTATTTCTAGTAATTAAATTAAGAGTTAAAATCTAACAAAATTACACGGAATTTAACTTGCCTGGCTGGCCGAAAGAAGCTTATAGAAGCAGCACAATGGAATACTATGGATACTTCTTGAATAATTCTGCGTACATCTTCCTCATTCAATCCCAGGTTTGGTTGAGAGATGTCGCCAGCGACCGCAAACACTTTATTGAGAACCTCTGGATTTTCTTCTTTGATTTTGTTGTAAATCTGTTGAAATAAAAAAGGTAGCACTAAAAGATAAGATTATAAAGGTTAGAATTTTAGAATGAATTTTTAGTTTGTATTTTTTATCCTTTTTTAATTTTTTATTAATATATCTACTTGCAGATAAATTCAAACGTAACGGAAGCCGCAGCTAGATGGTGCCACCAGCGAAAAGGCTCTCACGCTTGGGGACTTTACGTGTCTGCAAAGGCTGTGCCAAAATGCAGCCCATTAGAAAAAAAAGAAAATAACTTTCCCAAAATATTTCAAAAATCTTAATGTGCAATTTTAAAGCTCTATCTATACATTTGGCTGTTTGGTCAAAACACATGTTAAAAAAGGTAGTGGAAAGCGGGAGTTAAATTTGTATGAAGATAGGAGTGGATTTCTTACTTTCTTCTTGAATAATTCTTCTTTTCTGGAGTCTGGTGTCTTATTTTTCTTTTGCCTTAGAAGTATATAAATGGACTGAATTCCAGGACAGCATCTCAACAGATCTTCTAGTATGAACTATTAAAAAGGAAAAGAAAATTAATTTTTCGTAGTTTTGTCTATTTAATCTAGTGGATTGTAATTCCGGAAGAGCACTCTCTATCTGTTGTTGCCGTGTGTTTTTATCCTGGAATACATATGAAATACTTGTGGAAGAACAGAAACATACAATATAAACAGAAGAATATAGACATTTATTACAAGTAATAACCCTACCATATGACAGAAGGAGTGCGCTGCTTTCCATTCGAGATGGGAATCTATTACAGGCGAAAGTTCGACTTCTTTTCCCGAAGAAGATACAACCATGCCTTACTCGGAATTCGAATCCGAAATCACTCAGTTACAAGACGAGGGTCCATATCCAACCTACTGGCTGGGCAGCCGTATATATATGTGTGTGTTTGAGTGTGTGAGTGTGTTCTTCTAACCCAGTGTTTCTCAAAGTTTCAATATTCATCGCGCTCTCCCCCCTCTCATACAATAACAATGTATTGAATTCAATAGTACTGTATTTTGATGCTAAAACTACGATACAACTTTAACCTCTTAATTACCACTGGCGTATATAAACGTCTCACTCAAGTGTGCTAATCTTACCAGACGTATACATGCGTCTTTTTGAAATACGATCTTTTCTGTGTACTGTTATCCATAAAATTATTCTGAAAGCTTTGGAATTGAATAAAAGGACCTTGTCAGTGTTTGCGTTGAATTTACTCATTTCAGAGGCTCTTTTTTTATTGCTTTTGTTTATTCCTTTTCTCCCTGTAACTTTTAATCGGCAGTAAAAAAAGGGATTTATTATAAACCATACGAATTATCAAGATAAGTGTAAATTTTTGTATATAATTTTATATATGACAATCCCATGGGTCACTAGTAATTATTAAACTTGTTCTTAACTTAGTATTGGTAAATTAATTATAAAATACATTGTGTAGCACTGATATATTTATAAGTGTAATACTCAGTGTAAATGTGTATTTTTTTAGGTCAGAATATATTTTGTTTGTTTACTTTCAGTAAATTAATAATTTTTCAAAAATAATCTTTTGTTTTTGACTTTTTAATATGCTCGCACCCACCTAGTAGAATTGTCACGGCCCCCAAGGGGGCGAGCCCCACAGTTTGAGGAACGTTGTTCTAACCTACACTCTTTTAAAAGTAACGATTTTAACACGTTTGATATGCAATATCTCTTGCTACAGAATTGAGATTGGACGTCTTTCTCCAGATAATATTCGACAGGTAAAGCTCTGCGTGATTGGGCATTGTCTTCCACAAAAATGAACAGGGTTCCGACAACTCCTCAAAAGAGTTGCACATACTGTATGACAATATAGAACAATGCGGTCACCGTACTGGCATGGTGGATGGACAGTGGTGTACGACCGCTTACACGATTTATCCACATGCAAAAATAAAACAAAGGGGTGCATTTCACGAATGTTTGTTGACATTAGCGTTAAGTAGATTTTCCTTAGATAAAAACTCAACAATAATTGATTTTTGAATCTCAAGTAGGAAGGTCTTGAAGAGGACACGAGCCCAATCTTTGTAACAATATGCTATCTCTCTCTCTCACTCCACGATATCTATTTTCTGTAATTCGAGTTTTCTTCCGTCCAGCCAAGTAAGCACTTTGAACCCTCCCGGGTTTACTTTACTTCTGGATTATGATTCAAAAAGTGTGATTTTTTTATGCGTATTTACAAATATAAATATTTTTTAAAACATTATAGCATCATTTGCACGCACAATTTCCTAAAAATTAATGTAAAAAAAATCTATATAAATAAATATGTAATTCACCTGTAAAGTTGGCTTTCTGCATGGCAGAAATCATAACACTTTGGAGTCAATTCACACGAACTGCGAGTATAAGTATAAAGCTTAGAATACCTAGTTTTTATCTTAAATTACAAATTAATTGCAACTTTTGCATTTACATAAATGATAATGAAATTATTCATCAAAATTGGATCGTGTAAGATAAATTCGAAAACACGGTACATCACATATAACCTAATATCGTACTTTGGACAGTACAATCTTGTATTTCTACTTACCTTCTTCCTGTTATTGCCTCTCTTGGAGCAGCAAATAATACAATGTTGTGTTGGACTAGTTTTCTTATATGCTGGGAAATGTAGTCAACAAAGTGTGTTTCAGACAAGCATGAAAGGGGTAGTTCAGCAGAAAGACGTCCTCTTTTTGCAGTAAATTCCACTCAGTGGTACTTTCAATTATTCGAAACCATAAAAAGCCCATGTGAAATAATTAGGGAAAGAACTGAGAGAGATTGCACGGTGTAGATTTTCACAGTTCCCGAGCTGCACTCGTGATGAGCCAGGGTGGTACTTTTCGCCTGCCCGATCTCAGCAACGGTGAAGGGGTTAAACTAGATTATCACCGAACCACGATAAACGTCTCTACCTTATAAAGTATAAATTGGCAACGAAGTAGACGATTAAGTGTATAATGGGGATGATTATAGATAGCAGATGCATATGTGGACAGTATTGCTGCACTGACTCGCGCCAGTCCCATATTTTCGGAATCATTTACGAAAGATAATTATTACTTTGAGATTACGGAGAATCATCCACTTGTTAAGTTTGAGGGTTTGAATCAGATTCAGAAGAATATAAATTGATTCTTTCCCTTTAGCTTGTCTTGTCCACATCTTGCGTACGCAGTCATCTCTAGTGTGATTAACTTATAAAAGTAAATTACTCACACTTTTTGATTGTATTCATTTCGAGTTTAAATGAATGGTTTCTTCATCCATTCTTTCGGATCCCTCGGAAAATCGAACCAATTAGCGTGATCTTCACCTTAACCAACATGAAGAGGAAGTACCGCGACATCTTGTTCTGTCCAAGAGTGATATTCCTGCCCCCAAGACATTTAAGATATTTTGTGACGTTTCATGACACACATCGTTGTTCGCCTGATGTAAAGGACTTTTCAGCTAACTGTCTGTTGGAACTAGGGATTGCAATACCGGGATACCGAATACCGGTATTTTGAGCCATTTGTGCAATTTTGTAATACCGGTATTCACAAGTTTAATTATCGGTTTTTCGGTATTTACTAGAATTTTTTTTTAAATTATCTCCACTATAAGTTCAGGGATCGTATAATCACACACAAGAGAAGTTATAAAATATATAAATCTTCCAAGGAGGTGGGCCAAAACTATTTTATTGCAGCTCAGAACGATACTGCACACGCACAGGATTCGTAGTCTGATATTCGTATGTGTGAAAACAAGGTTGTAATTGTGAAGAAAGTGCGTATTATTTCGATATTTTTTTTAATTGGTGAATTTGTTATTCACATTGAATTTGCATATCATACTTTAGGGCTTCAAATATTTTTTCAGATTTATTATATATATACTCATAATTAATATCCCATATTACTGAAGAAGAATGACTTTAATTAACATAAAAAATCAGTTGATAATATGCTTCGGTTTGGTTTTATTATTTATATGATGAAAACCTCAGACCACAGACTGAATAGTGATATTTACACTTTTTTTGTGATTTAAATAAATAAGATTTTCCTTTACCTTTTTTGTTATTCTTTATATACTGTTATAATTTATAAGTTACACATTTTATTTTTTGTGATATTTACACTCTCTAATAAAACTGTTAAATAAAGCAAAGAAACACCAATGTTTTTTTTCTTTCTTCTGAAATTTCTACTACCGGTATTAAAACCGGTATCCCGGTATTAAGACCTAAAGAATACAGAATACAGGTATTGAACTTTTAGTCCGATATTGCAATCTCTAGTCGGAACCTAATTCGTTTTTATGCGAGATAACGCTTAACCGCAAAGAACGGAAATTCCAAATGATTATTTGGAGAAAGAGGATATTCAGTGCTTCAAAGGGCTTCAAAGATCATCGGACATCATCTTACAAATGCATTTGGGAAACGCTTTGAACAGCCCTTGTAAGCTCGCAGTCTTTCAGGTGTTAAAATCGTCACTTTTGGAAGAATGAAGTGACTTCACGTAGAACCAATGTTTTGTGAACTAAGGATTGAGGATCATGATGCTAATCGATGTATTATTGTAGTCCTCTGGAATTAAATGACGTCACAGTTTGGAACTTACAGCATTTTTACAGTTTTTTTCCATCATTTTCACAAATAACTCAATCAAGAATAAAAATATTTTATTACCATTGCACTTGAAACGAGGTTGTATTCATACGTTTATTTTTATATGTATGTAGATAAACCGATTTTTTGTTAGAACAGAAAAATTGGTCTAACTGGGTTCGAGCCCATGGGCTTGGAAAGGATGGGGGTGCTCATCTCATTATCCATTCAACCTCAATAAAATCATGATCCGAAATATTATAATCGACAAATGTTATTCTTGGACATATTCTCCAAATACTACGAATTTCGAACCGTATGTCAAATGGTAACAGAGGCAAGACTGTATTGTTAAGTCACGTCCGTCGTCAATGTCTAGGACTACTATCTTATACAATTGTTCCTCGTTTAATCGAAGAGCGGCATTCATTTGAATCGTTTTGTGCTTAGGTTTGTCAAATCGTGAGTCACATGCATTAATTTATTACGCGATCGTCTGTGCGAGTATTTGACAATGTGTGCTATACAGTGGTGGCCAAAACTGTGGACACTTTTTAAAATTATTATGTTTTTTCAGTTTGTATGCTTATGGAAACTTTACGTTGCACAAAATGCTAAGCATTTTATATCATTTTAATACGAATTTAATTCTGAATTCAATACAAAAACAGAAATTCAAATATTCAGAGCACACAAAAACTTATGCTGCAATAACTGTCGATATATATAAAATATTGATGATAGCAGTGAGTTATCAGAGCTTTGTGAGGTTGAATTTATTCTGTATTACAGCTTCACATCGGTGTTTCATTGAGCTAAAAATAGTTCTAGGCTCTTCCTTCGTTATTGCATCAAGCCAGGAAACAGTTATATCCTCAGTTCTTTTTTATTTCATGGTTACCTTATTCCGACAAGCGTTTTCAAACGGTGCCACAAGTTTTCCATAAGATGAAGTCAGGATTGTTTCCTACCCAGGATAACAATGATATTTAGTCAAAAAGAGCAAAGACATCAAATAAAAGAGTAGATTGGACACAAGTGGGATGAGAAAATGGTATCTCTTATGTTAAAATTACATAACAGGTGGGTGGTTCAGTGACTACATCTGGAGACTGGAAGTTTTGTTTACGATGTCAGGAGACAAATTTAATTAAAAAAAGGCGGAAACCCCCCAAAAAGGTGCACCGTATCTGTTCATGACAGAAGAACAAAAATATTATATCTCAGAAATAAAAGAATTTCATGGTCAGCCATCAGAAGTGATCTGAGTGATACTGGTGTTTCTGTCAGCTCAAAAACAATGAGGAGTAGATTAGCGGATGTAAAACTAAAAGGTATAATTCCACGAAAAATGCCTTATCTCATTTCACAGCAGCGCTAAAAGGACTACATTTGGCAATGGAACATAATAATAGCACAATTGATTATTGGTCACAAGTTATATATATGGAGAGACGAAACTAAAATATCGTTAATCGGTAGTGATAGCCTAAAATATGTAAGACGTAAAATAGCATAAATGTTACATCCTCACTGCATCCAGGTAACTTTGAAGTACTCACATAGTTTTATCATTTAGTCATGCATATCAGCAGATGGTATCGGTCGCCTTCATAGGGACACTCGGATGGGACACTGTGTGTCATAAAATACAGTGATACCATTCTAGAACCAAACTTCTGCCTTCTATCAGAGATCTATTAACCAACAATGTTTCATTTATTTTTCAACAATACTCTACTCCTTTCCCCACAGTAAAGTAATTGAAAGACTCTGGTACCGTTCTAAGATCATCGAGTCGTTGCTCTGTCCTGGAAACAGTCCTGACCTCAATCCTATCGAAGACGTGGCACCGTTTGAAAACTCTTGTCCGAATGTTGTACCCATGAAGTAAAAATGAACTATTTGAGGATATAATTGTTTCCTGACATCATGTAATAACGAATAAAGAGCTTAAAACTGTTTTTAGCTCAATGAAACATAGATGTGAAGTTGTAATTAAAAATAAAGTCTACCCTACTGAATTCTGAAAACTCACTGCTGTCATCAGTATCTAATGTATTTCGATAGTTATTGTAGAATAACTTTTTTTACGTTGGAAATATATATAAACAATGTCTTTTATTTTAAATTCAGTATTAAATACTGTTTAAAATTATATGTAATACTTTGCACACATTATGGTGAGTAAAATTTTGTGTAAGCATACAAACTTAAGAAACATAACAATTTAAAAAAGTGTCCACAATTTTGGCCACCACTGTATGCATACTGTTTACTGTCACAGAGGAGGCACCCATACTTTTGCACATTGGCCAAGTGCCTCAAGAAGTCTCGAAATACCTCTGCTAATATATACGGAGGGTGATTCAAAAATGATGAGACAAACTTTGGGGGGGGGGTGAGGCAGATCTCCCTAAAACAAACATTTTTTGCATAGAAGTATATGGATGAAAGTGCTGCGTTGAGGCATTAACAGAAAAATAAAATGTTCACTATCGGTATACTTAATGAATGATTCCGTACAAAAATTGTGATATGGTCCCCCTTTGGTGACCATATCTTTGTCAGCGTGAGCTAGAGGTGTGGGATTCTCGGAACAAATAGACATTTTAAATTCTTAATATGATTTTATTAAGAATATAACTTAAACGTCTAACAATTTAGATAAATTTAACTAGTGAGAATCTAGAATGAGCCAACACGCAAAAAGACAGTTAAACCGAATCACGTAATTTAGATCCCTTTCTCTAAATAATTATATTATCAGCCTACTCTCACTTCTAATAATATTACTAGTCTTAATATCAAATAATCAGTCCTACCTTATTCCAAACTTAACTTCAATCTTTAAATGGAAACTTTTGGGCACGTGTGCAATGGTATGCCCCTTGTAGTAATGGTTGAGTTTCTAGGTAACTTTACGATAGGCTGTCAATTCACGCTTGTATCTCCTCCAAACATAACATTCATCAAATTGCCATTATGCTTACTGAAACTTCTGTTCTTTTAAAAGCTCTCTTATTTGCATTTCTTATTTTCTTATTCGCATTTCGCTTCTCGGGTTTTGGTTGGAAAAGAGTTGCCATTAATCTTGGCTGTCAAAGAACCCAGAGGTTATGTTAAAGAAAAGACGCGTGAGCCCGTCACAAAACTGTTAAAACAGTTTAAGAAATTGCATCCGCCAACAGTCCAACAGTAAAACTCTCCAAACGGTTGTTTGACAGACATGTAGATAACATGTTACAGCCTTTGTATTTATATCGGGTATTTCTTCCACATAATCTAAGAAGTCATCCGTCCAAATATGCAAGACCTGAAAAAAGTCATAGTTAGACATCATAGTTTACCGATTGTGTTAGAATGATAAAAACAGCAATGACTCTTTCTGGCATCCTCTCATTGCATTCCTTTCTTAATGTCGTGAAGTAATGAAGATTTAATCCACAAATCTCATTGCTCCACTAAAACGGATTAACTGAGCTTAAAAGTAAAGACAATGAAACAGAGTGCGAGATAGCAAATCAACATTAAAAGAAAACCTTTCCGCTGAGTTTCTGAGTTCTTTCAGGTGTGTTCGTTGTGCAGTCCTCTATCTACCTCTTCCATCAGTGCTGGTTATAAATGAAACATTTTCACACAACTATCGATGTAATCGCTGAAACAATTTACGGTTCGGCAGGCGGCTACTTGGAAACCATTCCTGATGCAGCTGTGGCGTACATTAAATGTATGCCAGCCTTTTTCACTGCTAGTAAAATCCCAATAGCGATCGAAATCTCAAGCAACAAATGTTCATTTTAGAGGTGCAGCATATCACTGGCACACTGCTTTACTGCTTTCAACTGTCGCCAATATTGACAGCTAATCATGCCGTAAAGGTCAACAAGCATGCACAATGGCTGTTGGATGCAATTTCAAAAACTGCTTTAACATTTCCTCTACGGAATCACTCGTTAAACATGCTGCTAATGAACATTTTATGTTTCCGTTAATGTGTTAGGTTTCTGTCTGTGCCTTAACGTGGTATTTCCGCTTATATATTCCAAAACAAAAATTGTTTACTCTTGTGATCTCTACCATCCCTCAAAGTTTGTCCCATTATTTTAGAATCAACTTGTATGTATTTCAAAAATAACCAGCCAGGTGGCGTAGTTGGTTTGTCGCGGGCCTAGTACGCGTAAGGTTGCGGGGTCGACCCCACCCATGTCGGTGGATTTTCGTGCTGCAGAAAATCGACAGCCACCATGTCACGCGATTATGTGGCATGTAAAAGATCCCTTAAGTTCCTGTTTTGCTTGGGTGCTCTCGTCAAAACTAAAATCCTAAGTACGGTTTCGCATCGATAGAGCTCTGGTGTCTTCCTCTGAGGAGGAAACTGGGCGTCAAAATTATCTGCAGCGATTGGTATCCGCCTAAAGGGTGCCACACTGAAAAGAGGTACCAGATCCCGGAGAATGTACTAGATCTGCAATTGTAAGACACCAATCCACAGCCCCATTAAAAAATTTAAAAAATATTTCAAAAATATAAATTATTATGTATTTGAAGGAAACAAAAGGGAATTCGAAATAGCTATGAAAATACAAGTTTCTTGTTTGCTTACATTATATTTTTAAATACTTGAAAAACCTCTAGTGAATCATTAAAACAAGCACAAAAATATTTCTGTTCCTAAAATTATGAAATTGGAATTTTTCTGTTTATTTAATTGTTCATTATAATTATTCTATAATCCGAAAATAAATGCTTCCTATTAAAATCTTTTTTTTTTTTTTTAAATTTAAAAAAAAAAAAAAAAAATTAATTTTTTTTTTTGCTGAAGGCAACTAAATAATGTGAGGAAAAAAGCAGGCTACAAATTTCAGTTAAAACGGAATCAATATCTAAGTGTATCTATATATTCGAAATATCTCAGAGTAAAATTCCGTGCTAGGTATTATAAAAATATAGAGGTATATTCTTCTCAATGCATATAAGCATTCAAAGGTACTTACGTATTGTCGCAACAATCGTCAGCTCTATTAATAACTCACCAAGTTGGCAGCCCCGATTCCTTGTATATTGTACTCGCAGAATTGGCAACCAGGTGCTTCGTTTCATATAATGTCACCAATAGGTTGCGATAATACATAAGTACCCATTCAACTTATCCGTTCTCACCTCTTGGCGACTTCTCAGAGTAATTTTATTTAAAAAACTTAGAAAATTCAGTTTATTCCACTACTTAATACACAGTTATAAAAAGTGAAGTGAAGTGAAGGAATTAAATGAAGGAAATAAAAATAAATAAATATATACATCTGTAAAATCCCGAAACGAAAGTTGTTGCGATGTCAGTCAATCAATATACATTACTCGCGAAATGTTATGTCATTTGACGACATTTTTCTGGTTTGGTGAAAATGATAAACGTGCGTCATAAAACTTAATGGTTAATTACAAACATGATTAATTTCTTTTTCCTTTATTATTTTTTATTTTCATCCTTTCCGCAATCACATTCAGTTAATTACTTACATCTATGTAGAACTTATCCTGGAGTATCAAAAGGAAATAAAAAACCAATCAATTGATTAAAATGAATAAATTATAGTGTAAATAAATGATGTGAATCGAATCAAACTCTTAATGTTCATACATTGAGGGAAAAAATAAATAAAATTTCCTTCTACATTTTCATAGCGTTTAGAGCTTTTACATTTATTTGTTACGTTGAATGTGACTAATTAGTTTTAATTTGCAACGACACCCCTCAGAAGTTACATGGAATCCCAGGGGTCTACCGAACCATTTTGGGAACCTATGTCTTACAGCAGGCGCGGACAAACATTATTTGGGTACGGGTGTAACATAGTGGTTACAATGCTGGTAGCGTAGAGTTATCTTCCCAATGAAGAGGCCGTTTAAACCAAAATTGGTTTATTATTTTCTCACACTTTTACAGTACACTTATTTAAAACTTTAAAGAAACATTTAAATTCTTAAAACTATGCATTCCGACGTTCTCAAGAAGTTCTCATTCCCTAGAAATTTCATTTTCCTTATTGCATTAGAAATCTCCTGTTAGGAAGAATGATACTAAACTTAGTAATTGATAAACAGTAAATTACAAGGGGAGGGCATGACTTACGAAATTCATTTGTTGACGAAACTTCGTGTACTAGTAGTACTCCTTTAGGGTGATTAACTCCCAATGTAATAGCGCCGAATGACCAGTCAATTAGGAGAAAATAACCTTCGAAATTCCTGCTTGGCTTTAATACAATTAAATTTTAACTACCAACAGCGACGGAATTGTGTAGTTGTTAGAGTACCTGTTTGCCACGCGACTGGCCAAAGTTCAAGTCACTCGACCGTATTTTTTTTTTTGTTTTTTTTAATTCATTTAATTATTTTTACAATTGCATAAATTTATTTAAAAAAGACTTATTAAATATTTTATATAATTATAAGACAATTCAATAAATAATGTATAATATAAGATATATATTTTTTTATTATAGTATTTATACAAGAATTTTTTTATAAATAATTATTATAATAAATTTTATATATTATTATAATTTTTTAATAATATATAATTCATAATATATTGTATTTCATATTATAAAACTCTTTGTAACTGATTTTTATATAAAATATCATTTAACATTTTTTATAAATAATTATTATAATAACTTTTATATATTATTATAATTTTTTAATAATATATAATTCATAATATATTGTATTTCATATTATAAAACTCTTTGTAACTGATTTTTATATAAAATATCATTTAATATTTATTATAATACATTTTTATAATAAATATTATTTATAAACAATTATATTTATAAAATATAATATAAATATTTATATAATTACAGTGATTATTTTACTTTTTAAAATACAAAATATTTATCAAAAATACCATTTAATATTTAATAAACCTTTTTTAAATAAATTTATTTAGTAGTAAAAATAATTAAATGAATTTAAAAATAAAACAAACAAACCATTCGAGCGACTCGAACCTTGGCCAGTCGCATGGTAAACAGATACTCTACCAACTATGCCATTGCGTCGGCGCAGGTATTTAAAATTTAATTGTATAAAAGCTAAGCATGAATTTCGAAGGCTATTTTCTCCAAATTGACTGGCCATTCGGCGGAATTACATTGAGGGTTGAACATCCTAAAGGAGTGCTACTATTTGACAAACTCTTGTCCCCAAATGAGTTTCCTTAATCGTGCCCTCCCCTTGTTAGTAACAAAATAAATGGTTTACTGCGTTACTTTTGTAATAAACAATGTGTATGTACAGTGAAATACCTTTAACGCGAAAATGCTTAAGACGGCATATAAGTTAACACGAAATATTGCAACGGTCCCGATAAACTGCTAGAGATTTTTATACACTTTTTTTCTTTTAACACGAAACGAAAATCAACACGGAAAGATTTCCCTTCTGGGAATGAACTAAGTACGGAATTTTTCAGCCGAATAATATTGTATTATCAAAAGAATTCCTTGATGTAGGTGATTATAATGTGTGTACATACCCAATTATGGCAAACAAAGGCATTTTGGAGTTTATTCAAAGCACAACAAATATCGTTGATGCAGATTACGTTGGCGAAAGTGAGATGAATAGTGCAGTTCTTGTTCTCACGTCATCCGAAATAAAGGAACATCATTAAAAGTACGCGCAGTTATGTTGTTGTTGCTTCTTGTGCCACCTGATAGACAGTAACCTCAGATCAAGGTCCACGAAATTCATCTCGGCTAAGGGCTAGAATTTTAAGCCTGTAGTTAGTCTTAGCCATGAGCACCGTGCTGGTGACAGTACGATTTTGCTCGGTTCTACCCCAATTTTGAGGGAGAACACCCTGGGAGTGGTCAGAGGCCTCTCACCTCTCCTCACAACAGGAATTGCGGCTCGATGGTTATTTTGAGTACCCCCATGCCGTGGAGGCACTATATATTTACAAACATCCATGCCTTCTCCTTGTCGTGTCAACATCTGTAGTTTTGTTTCCTTGATGTATTCCTAGACTCCAATGAAGAATGAATGAAGAGTTTATTATTATTGTTATCATGAAGCATTTTTAATGCAGTTCACTTAAGAATATGTGGGAATTATTTGAAATAATCTTCATGAAGATTGCCGGAGATGAAAGTCAAGTTTAAATTAAACACTCCAGTAGTGCAGGGGTGGGCAAATAACGACACGTAAAGAAATTTTTTTTTTTTTTTTTTTTTTTTTTGCAGCCCGCCAATACAGTCCGAAAATCCACTTTGAATCGAGATTTCTTTCCCATGAGCGACAGAAAATTCGTCTCGTATTTTCCACTAATGGGAAAACAGAATTCCTTTATTAGGAAAACATAGAAAGAATATGAAAGTGTTTCTGCTAAGATTAGAGTTCATCTGCAGAGTTTGAAGGACGAGGCAACAAGAAGTTTTTAGGATTTAAAGAAAGTTTACCGTAAATCGCTGTTAATCAAACATCCAATATAAGCGACCCACATTTTTATCATATAATTTTCAATGTACCTTCGTACCCTTGTACAATAACAATTTTGAATGTAATAATAATGCACTTTGACACTAAATCTACAAAACGACCTTAATTACAGATCGTAAAAATTAGTAAGATAAGTATTAAATTTTGTATATGTTACTTTCAAGCAATATATATTTTAAGCAAGTTATTTTTAAGTAACAGAATAAGTATTATGTTGCTTTTCCTTTCTAATTTTTAAATTGGAACGGATTTCAAAACAATGTTTAATTTAAGATATCCGGCTACGTTCGGAACCATGATTTTGCGAAAGCGTATAAATGTGTAAAAGTTATGATATTTAGTGTCATTTAGATTAAAAAATGTATATAAAATTGTTTTAAGAATACTATTACAATAAAAATTTATTTAAGTACAATATTTTGACAAAAATTAACATAGAATGACCGATTTTCAAAATATTCTCCTATTATGAAAAATGATTCTATTATAAAAATATTTTGCCTGTATATAGCCCAAACCTCTGAACAGAGGCTCAACTAGAATTTTTGAAATATATGATTTAGAAGTGAGTTTATCCATGTTTTACGACAACAGAGGGGAGAAACTTAAAGAAAAAAACGCCGATAAAATTATTTCAATGTTTTATAACTCTGAAAATAATGTGAATTTTTTAAAAAAATAGTTCAGACTCTCTGGAGAAGTCTTTACTTTATACATGCGCGCTTTATATGTGCGCGCACACACACACACACAAAATATTATTATTTTAGAAGCTTTTTTTTATAAAAGGAGAACATTTTGAAAAAATGTTACTCTAAGTTAATTTTTTACCAAAATATTGTATTTAAATATTTTTTTTTGTTAAATATCCTTAAAAAAAGTTTTATACGTGTATTCTAATCTAAGTGACATTAAATATCACGAAAAATATCCATTTATACGTTTTTTTAAAATCACGGTTCCGAACGTAGTCGGATACCCTAAGATACCACACATACCAAGTACACAGGTACCTTGATACAGAAAGGCTCTCAACTGCCGAAGAAGAAATTTATCATAAATTTCTCATCAAATGTCGGAATCAAAAGACAATTTAGTGATAAAACACTCTTTGAATTTGGGCAGGGGTGGATAATGAATTTTCTGCATAGAAAAGAAAAGAGAGTATTTCGTATACTATTACCATAAGCAACTGTCGTATTTCTAGATTATCTAGTATTAACTTTCTACTTATTAAACTTATTTTTTAATTTAGTATCGATATATTAATTATCAAATACATTGTGCAGTTTCGATACATTTATATTACATCTGTGTAAATGTGTATATTTTACACATATATTATTATTATTATTATGTCAGAATGTATTTTATTTTGCTTCTCCTTTCTTTCTCTCAGTAAATTGATTATTTTCTTAAAATGACCTTTTGTTATAGATTTTCGATATACTCGCGAACCTCATGTATGATTATCACGCCCCAACCTAGGGGACCCACCCCACAGTTTGAGAACCTTTGGCCTAAATTCAAGTTGTTATTTTACCTCATTACTAGTGATATTGATGCAGCACCGGCGGAGCTACAGCTTGGACTTATTGACATACAGTTACAGCTCAGTGTGAAAGAAATGTTTTATGCTGTGAAATTAATTGACTTGTTGTCCGTTGAAAAATGTCCATGTATGAAGAAAGATGTTGGGAATTTGTTCTTTATATTTGACATAAGATTTTTCTAGCATAAAGATCAACAAAAGTAAATGGAGGTGCAAGTTGGCTAACATGAACTTGCAGGCTGTGATGAGAATTTAAACTAGCAAATCTCACTCCTCATTTTAAAAGTTTATCGAAAAGTACATTTGTCTCATTAAACTGAATCTAAAGTTAAATGGGCTTGCAGCATGAAAAAAGTGCAGTAAATATACTCAATAATATTGCCACTATTTAATTGAACTTATATTAAGGTATCCGACTACTTTCGGAGCCGTGATTTTGCACACACACAAAAGCGTATACATGGATAATATTTATGATATTTAGTCTTACTTAGGTTAGAAAATGTATATAAAATTGTTTTAAGAATAGTATTAGAATAAAAAATTATTTAAGTACAATATTTTAACAAAAACAATAACATAGAATGACCTATTTTCAAAAGATTCTCCTGCGAAAAATGCTTCTATTATAATAATATTTTGCATGTATATAGCTCAGACCTCTGTAAAGAGGCTCAACAAGAATTTTTAAAATATATAACTTATTAACATAAATATATAACTATGAGTTATATAAATATATAACTTATTACTTAACTTGTTTAATTGTTATGGTATCCGACTACGTTCGAAAACGTGATTTTTCACAAAAGCGTATAAATGGATAATATGTATGATATTTAGTGTCACTTAGATTAGAAAATGCATATGAAATTGTTTTAAGGACATTTTGATAAAAAAAAATTATTTAAATACAATATTTCGGGAAAAAATTAACTTAGAATAACCTTTTTTCAAAATGTTCTCCTTTTGTGAAAAATGCTTCTATTATAATAATATTTTGCCAGTATATAGCTCAGACCTCTGTAAAGAGGCTCAACTAGAATTTTTAAAATATATAACTTAGTGGGTTTATCCATGTTTTAAGACAACAGAGAGGGGAGAAATTTTAAGAAAAAAATCGCCGATAATTATTTCAATGGGTTGTAAATCTGAAAATAATGTGAATTTTTCTAAAATCATAGTTGAGCTTCTGTACAGAGGTCTGCACTATATAGAAGCAAAATATTATTATAATAGAAGCATTTTTCACAAATGGAGAACATTTTGAAAAAAGGTTATTCTAAGTTTTTTTTTTTTTTTTTTTGTCAAAATATCCTTTAAACAATTTTATACATATATTCTAATCTAATTGACCCTACATATCATGAAAATTATCCATTTATGCACTTTTTAAAATCACGGTTCCGAACGTAGTCGGATACCTTAATTGATGTTTATGGTACACAATTTATATACCTTTTCCGAAATGCAATGAATTCAATCTTTATAGAAAGGTACAGGTTTTCGGTAGCCTTTGCTCCCACAATGGCACCATTGAGCCAAATTTTAAAGTTTTTAAGCTCTTTTTTTTGTTTGAAACTATAGAACACAAAAGCCCATTAACCTATGCAATCAGAAATTCATTCCCTCCACGGAGCTAAAAGGAATCTGAATTGGAGAAACCCTCCTGCTCATCACTGGTAAGTAGCTAATAGGCCTGAAATATCTCTACAGTGCAGGTGATCCATAGCTCTTCAGAAGGCCTTGCGAGCTTAAAAAGTGGTCACCTGCGTGGTATGACCTTTGAGCAGGAGGTAGTCTTTCTTTACCTGTCCCTGCATCCCCTGCTCATCTTCTGGACTATTGGGACATTTCCCTGGGACAGTTATCTGGAGATCAAGATATGTTTTGTGACATTCTTATGTGGAAATTTCAAATGGACTTGGTGTTGACTTTTCTGCTCCAAGGAGATTTGTAACAACAACTAGGAGATACCTGCATAGAGTAAACGCGTGCACCAAAAACTTCCAGCTACGAAATATCTCGTCGTGTGTGCTGCAATTTTAGATTGATTAAATATCTGCATTTGAGTTAGGAAAAATTAGAAAAGATGAATGAAAAGTTTATAGAGTGCAAAAAAACATATTAACTATCAATTTTTATTTTTAAAATTAAAACTTACGCACTGGACAAAAATACCACCCTTACATTTTTTTTTGTCAGAGGAAATTGTTCTAACTAATGAAAATTAGTTGTATTTGTATTATAGTTGCTGTTTTCTCCTGCATTTCTGCCGTTGCTCTCAAACAAATGTATAATTGATTTTCGAAACTGACGGCATCCCCAACTTTTTATTCCACCGATTTCTTTGATCATAGAACATCTATGCATTTTGGAGGAGTGAATAAATATTAACGTCGCACTGTTCAGCTACGTGAGAGCTTTTTGTAACGGACATCGTCATTTTGAACCATGGTCAAGTGACGAGGACGACACCTGAGCTGGCAGGCGCCTCTCCTATGTATCACACTAGCGGGAGGAATTTTTTGCTCTCGACTGATTCAACGTGCATCTCTTCCCTATACGGCGGGTCTTCAGTGGTACTGGGCTCGAACTCCTGACATGCCACCCACGAGTCCTTTACCTTGACTACCAGGCTACCGTGGCCACTCTAATCCTGGAGAAGGCATGAATGTTTGTAAATGTATTGTGCTTTTTCGACGTGTGCGAACTCTGAATAGCCGTCAAGCCGCAAGTCCTCTCGTGAAGTTGGAGGAAGAGGAAGAGAAGTGGGAAACCCCTGACTACCTCCATGGTATTTTCCTTCCAAAACTGATTTGAAACCTGTATGGTAATCAAAGCTAAGGTTAACGACAAGTGAACATCCAACCCTTTGTCACGACGAATCTTGTTGGCTTCGATCTGACACCGTCAGAGTGGCGGCATTAATAATAACAACAACTGACAATTTGTATTACTCTTCCAATATACTTACACTCAATAATATCACTATAAGAATTGAAAGTAGGTGCAAATCGAACAAAATATCAGTGCCCCTACAGCGTACGGCAGTGCTTTTCACAAGCTTTCACTATTTACCACCCAACATTCAATCATAATTTCCATTGCGCCCCCTTCATACAAACAATGTACTAAATTCAATAATACTATAGATTGACGCTAAAGCTAAAACAGGACTTTAAGTTCCACACACTGACGTATATAGACGTCTCCCTCAACTAAAGTGATAACTGCGCTCGACGTGCATGTACGTCTATCTGAAGTACGAACTGTTCTGTGCACAGCTATCCTTGAATTATTCCGAAGGTTTTGGAATACAATAAAATGACTGTGATAGAGTTTGCGAAGGATTTACTTATTTCAGAG
>BMAV01025471.1:0-19193 GCA_019973955.1 Trichonephila inaurata madagascariensis
TAAACACTTCTTGCCTTCAAACCAAAGTGTATACGAAATTTCAGCTCAATCGGTTGAAGACATCGCTTCAAAATTAAGTGACAAGATTCCCCCAACATTTACAAATTCTTTTTCTTTAGGATATCGGAATATAAATGGTCCAAACATGCATTGTCGTCCAAACTTAGTTTGTATAAAAAATTTCAGCTCAATCGGTTGAAGACATCAGCTTCAAAAATGAGTTGCACAATTCCACCCGAACATTTTACACATTGCAAGTTAAATAAAAGCTTGTAACAGAACAATTCCCTAATAAAAATAAATCACCTAACTAATCAAAATAACTCCTTGACGTTCCAATTAAATTAATATAATGATTTAAAGTAATTCACAAAACTCATCTCAAAATAATTATCTATACCTTTAAAATTATACACACAAACTTCCTCAAATATTCCACAATGCCATTAACTCAAATTTCTCTATACCTTTCAAATTACACAACACACACACACCTACTCAAATATTCCACAATACCATTAAGTCAAAACTCTATACCCTTCAAATTACACACACACACTCACTTCCTCAAATATTCCAACAATACCATTAACTCAAACTCTATACCCTTCAAATTACACACACACTCCTTCCTCAATTTCCTGCTACCATTAACTCCAGAATTCTAAATATCTTTCAAATTGCTTTTAAAACTTCCTCAAATGTTTCACATAACTATCAAATATTTATACACCAAAAAAAAACCATATCAAAATTTATTCGACAATGTAAAACATCAAAATTAGGCTCTGTATTCAAAATCCCACCGATACCTTTAATAGAAACTGACCGCACACACACACATACACACACACATACGCGCACACACACACAGCTACCTAAGCATACATAAAATCAACTAATCTAATAATTCCATTACCAACCGAAAAAAATTAAAATTAACCTCTGTATTCCACTATCTACATTCCACAAGATTTCCCGTTTTGACCCCAAAAAGGGGACCAAGATTTTGAAAAGACCCCATCCGAAGGAATGCTGCCACATTCGGTAAAGGGGCTTGAATAGAATACCAGGAAAAAAGGGGACCACCGCTCCCATCACTTGCTGTAGGTAGTTTATGTAAAGGTCATTTTTAAAAAACATTATTGCACATCACTCAATAAGTACCGGGCCTGGCATATAAATGGAGACACCTTCTAATTTCCCTAAGCATAAATTAGTAGTTCTAAATTTCAAACGACGTGTCAAAGTTTCAAGATAATATCTTATTTAGTTTAAAAGTTTCAGTGGTTTTAAAGAAGTGACTTTTTTTTTGCTTATTGGCCCATGGATGAAAACGCTTAAATGTGTTAATTGGCATTTTTTTTGACGGAAGAAACATTGTTCAAGCAAAAAAATGGCTGGAAAAAGTGTTATGGACTTTTCCATCGCCAACAACGTTTAAAACCCGCATTCACCCAAAAAAGTCGCTCAACTTGAGCGTCTAGCCAATCGGACCATCTCGAGAAAAAAAGGCCTTTTGGCTGACGCTAAACCTCCTGATTTTCCCTGGTTTTGAATGCCAAAATGGGCGACTTAAAATATGGTCACGATGCGAAACTTTTGGCCCCAAATTCTGATTTTTCCCAGAAGAAAAAAAATAAAAAAGTCCATAAAATCGTTTAAGCCGATCGGAAATTGAAGTTGTGTGAGATAGCCGAGTATTTTAAGGTATCAAAAGGCAGTGTATTCACTATTTTGTATAGTAATTTGTCAATACGAAAGCTGTGTTCAAAGTGGGTGCCTTGTTTGCTCACTGTCGATCAGAAACAACGCATCAACGATTCACAGCACTGTTTGGAGCTGTTTAAGCAAAATATAAACAGATTATTTTGCGTGGATATGTGACAATGGGTGAAACAGGGTTTAAAAACACGGTAAAAAATCGCTGGTGGTGAAAGCTATCGAAAGCGAACAAAAACTCAAACGTCTGCTGGAAAGTTTTATGGCGGTATTTTGGGATTGCAGGGAAATTTTTGTTGATTTTTTTGTTTTACTAATCCCCCTGATCGGCAAGGCCAGATCAAGACCCACAAAAATTCATCATGGCAAAGGGTTATGTGACGCCCGTCAGCCGTACTTTGGACCCTAAAGTGACATTACTTTTTGGGGTTTTTCCTACCCAATTTAGAAGGAGAGCACTCTGGGGTGGTTAGAGGCCTCCCACCTCTCTTCTCCATCCACTAACCTCACGAGAGGACTTGCGGCTCGACGACTATTTAGAGTACTCCTATGGAATTTTGTTCATTGACTACATTTAAAAAGGAGAAACCATTAGAAGTAAATATTACAATGCATTATTGGATCAAATGAAAAAAAAAAAGGAAAAAATGTCTTCAACTGTAAAAGAAAAAAATGCTGTTACACCGAAACAATGCTCCGTGCCACAAGTCCATGAATAGGATGTTTAAAATGAAAGAATTACGCTTCGAAATAAATTTAACCAATGAAAACTGGGTAATTGCAGACGTTAAAATAATGTTCTAAGAATAGAGGTTTAAAGTTGAGAGGCTTGGCTCTCAAATGAAGAAGCCAAAGTTGAAGCCTATTTTGAGAACAAAAACAAATCGTTTTACGAAAAAGATATTAAAAAATTTAAAAAAGTTTATCACTCTTAAAATAACTTGATAAATAAAATTCAATTTTGCCAAAAGGTTGTTTTTTATTAGTTATTTTATTAGTTTATTTATTATTAAAATTTTAAAATCTAAATTTACTCTTTAAAAACATTAATTTGCGATCCATGTGTCCCCCTGCCTTTTAGTAAATAGGTGGCCCATTTTCCCCCAAAAAATGAAGTCTCGGCTATTGAGATTATTTGAAGTCCATATTACATATTCTGAGTTTGATATGTTTTTTTTTTATTTTTGTTTTCAGCCATTCATGTTGAAAATATTTTTTCATTTAAAATGTTTTTTCTAAATATTAAAATGTTTATAACTGTGAAAAAAATTCCTGCGTACTTTCTAACAAATTTCATAAAAATTTTTGAAAATGGTTTTTAAATTTAGATTTTAAAGTCGATTCCGTTATATTCGATAGTTTAGTTTTTTCCCCCCCTCCTTTATAATAGATGTTATTTTGAACAAATGAAAAAGATATTTCTATTAGAAAACTAATTTTTTTTTGAAGACTATATAAAACTATTTCGTGGTCGATAGTAAAATAGGAATATCCCAATCTATTTAATATTATTTTTACTACATTATAATAAATATTAAAATGTTGCAAAATAAAGAAAAATATCTTTGAATAAAGTTTTCAATTTTAGTAAAAAGGATGACTTTGGGTACTTGTAACTATCAACATACAGAACTAAATCTATTTTGCCTTTTTGAATCTTTCCGTTTTTTATTGGACCTGTGGCCCCTTGAGCATGCTTTGTAAAACCTAGGACTACGTAGAATTACTAATAGAATTAAGTAATACTCTATCAAATCTTAAGGCAAACATATTACTCCATGCTGCCCCTCACGTAAAAACTGATTAAATGCGGATTTTGAAAGCGGTGTACCGTCACACAGCTGAAAAGTCGGCTTCTTTTTGTGGATAGAATAACCACGTACCTATGCACGTGTACACCCTTAAAATATTGCGAGGTCTTGTCTTAGGTCATCAACCCGGCAACCTTTGAAACCATGAAAACCCCTACTCACCCAATGAGCCGGATGAAATTTGGAAAAAAGGGCCGTGTTCTACGACCCCGGACCCTTGGGGGGGGGCCCCATCCCCCTTCAAATAGGACAGATGTAATCTCCTCACAAACAACAGATTTTGGACTATAGTGAACTAACCAACCTTTTAATAACTTCAATGCATATACTGTAGTTAATACATGTGACGCGTAAATACACAAATTATTTAATTTAATAAATACCATGCTAAAATTATTTTTTCTAAAACATCAGAGCAGCTTCGATAATCTCAGTTTTTTCTCTTGCCTTTCGGGGGCTTCTCCACTCGAAACTTTTCCCAAGATCTATATTCCTAAAAAAAGGGTTTTTTCGCATCGGTTTTTTTTATCGACAACTAACCCTCAGGGTTGTATGCTATTCGAGTCTTTCTGGAAAAACACAAATTTTTTTTCTCTCGCTTACTTGTACCTGTACATATGGAATTGAACATTAAAAGAAAGTATTTTTCTTTTTCAGGTTTTCAGTAAGGCCCCATTGTTTGTGTAAATCAACCCAAATTGTAAAAGGGCTTAAGGTGTAAAATATCTGTTTTCCCGAAAACTTGTTTAACAAGATAGAATTTTGTGTTTGGGGAATTTATCTGTTATGGGCTAAATTATCTTTGAGATGAACGTAAAGATATGAATCAGACGAAAAAAAATTTTGAGCAAGCCAGAACTGGAATTGGTATAATTTCTCCCGTTAATCACGAATGTAGAATTGGAATGGATCTGAGCTGCAGCCTGTCAAATAAACTTGCTTAGAATTCGGATAAACTATTTTGAAGAGATACTCATTTTTAATGTATTTTCTTTGAAATCTCGTTTTTGAAAAAAAGCTTAAAATACTTTTTTAGAAAAAAACATTCAAAGGACTCTTTTTATGTGTAGTCGCTCAAAAATTGTTTCTAATAGGGTTTAGGAATAACAAAATAATGTAAATATTTCTATGTTTTAAATGCGGTAAAAAAGGAAAAAATAACAGTATATCAAATAACCCCTACGAGCCTTTTTTTTATAAAAATTTTTTTAAAATTCAAAAAAATAAATTTGAACTAAAAATTTAAAAAAAAATTTCCATAAGGAAAAGTTAAGTTAAAATTCAATATGTTGAAAAAATACTTTAAATGTATCTTATTTATAAAAAAAGTTTTCCATAAAAATCGGAATTTTTAATGTTTAAACCTATTTAACTTTCAATATATAAATAATTGCTCACTGTTAGATAAATTTTTTTTTATTCCTGTTTTAAAGAATTTAAAAAAAACTTTTTTATAAGTAATAATTTTTAGTTATTCGTAGTCGTTATTGAGAATATATATCGAACCCAAGCCATTCTTGGATTCAAAAAGAAAAAAAAACCCAAAAAATTTACTATCAAAAAAAAAAATTTATTTCGGGAAACCCTTTTTTAACACCCCAAAAAAGTTAAAATCAGATAAATTGTTTATTTTTCATGAAAAACGTTCCTTTTTAAGAATTTGTGTAAAAAAATCCAAAAAAAAAAGGTGCGTTTTCCATTTTAAAAGATTAGCGATAAATATTATATTAAATTGCATTAAAATAATGCGTTATTTTCTAATTCATTCCAGAAAAAAAAAAAATCAGTTCATCAAAAAAAATATAATGCACCCACCCATAAATCTAAATTTGTACTTAAAACGAATTCATAAAAGCATTTAAGGTATTTTCGAACACAGAATTTGAAAACTTGCTAAATAAAATAAAGATTCTTCTTATTCGAAATTATCTGTAAAAAAAGTAAATCAACTTGTTTTTATTTTCTTTTTAAAAATTTTCTGTCGGAATGCGACGAAAAATTTAAAAACCCTAATTCTTTTAAAGACTATATTTTTTTTTAAAAAGTTTTCAAAGAAAGGAAAAAAAACATCATAATTTGTCAGTTAAAAAAATTTTAAAAAAATGATCGATATTACACAACCAAAAAAAATAAAAGGGTTTTTTTCTAAAACCTAATAAATTTTTTATATTTCAACAAAAACCTGTACAATCTTTAACATTAAATCCCCCCTAAATTCCCCAAAAAAAAACCCAATGGTTTAATTTTTAAACAAATTGTTTAAAATGAAAAAAAAAAAACTAATTGTATTTGTCAAATATATTCAGCATTAGAAAATATCGTAAAATATTTTTCAACTTTTAACATAAATTTACATTTATTTTTTTTTTTGGTTTAAACCCATATTACTCTTATATTTATATTTCTTTCATGTAATAAGAAGAAAAAATTTTTATTTTAATATATTTCAATTTTCAACAGAAGTCATGCGAAATTAAAATTTTCCGTCCCAAAATTTTGGAAAACTTAAAAAAAAATTGTGTAAAATATCCCCATATGTCGTTTCGAAACAAATCTCCGAAATTTGGACCAAAAAACATTATTTTTTTACAAAAATCCTAAAAATTCATTTAAAAAAACAAAAAACATTTTTTCATCAAAACCGGATTTGAACGTGCGACTAAAAAACTCGATCTAAAAAATTTTAAAAAAAATTTTATTCCCGTAAAAAAAAAAAATTTATTTTGTCAAAGGTAATACATTCACGGTTAAAAACGTTATTTATACTGAGAATACAAAACTTGGTAAAAATTCTAAGTCTGAATGTAAAGTGTAAGTCTAATCTTCTAGAATTAAGTCCTTGACTGAAGTTATGACTAAATAAATGGCATAAATTAAATATATTTGTCAGCTTTACCGCATTTTCTTTAACTTCTAAATATGAAACTTTATTTATGTATGAAACCATCTAAAATTTCTAAAAAAGTAAACATTCTCGACTTTTAAACAGGCGTACATTTTTTAAAAAATTTCACCTTTTTAAAAGTTGTTGAAAGGTATCCAAAAAACTTTTCAGTTGCATGAAACTCAATGTTTTTTTAAATCCCCTTGGAGAAAACTTTCGGCCCCTTTCCCTTGGCCTTTTTTTGGGATGGCCAAATGTTTTTTTAAAAAACCTTTTTGGGAAACTTTTTTTGCATATTTCACAACTATGTGGCTTTTCCTTGGTATGAATACGGAAATGAATTTTCAAATGTCGGTAAAAAGCTTTATTACACTTCACAAACATAAGGCTTTTCTTTGGGTATGAACACGCAAAAGTTCTTTTTTTTAAACCTCCCAGAGAAAAAATTTGTTGCATATTTCACAACTGTAACTTTTTCCCTTTGGGATGAACGCAGATGTTCTTTTAAAATACACCAATGTGGGGAAAAAACTTGTTCAAAATTTACAACTTGAAGCTTCTCCTTGGTATGAATACGGAAATGAATTTTCAAATGTCCATTGTGAGAGAAAGCTTTATTGCACACTTCACAAACATAAGGCTTTTCTTTGGTATGAATACGCAAATGTTTTTAAATTGCACATTTGTGAGAAAGATTTGTTGCATATTTCACAAATGTGAGGCTTTTCCTTCGTATGAACACGCAGATGTTGTTTTAAACTACTGATTTGGGAGAAAGCTTTGTTGCATATTTCACAACTGTGAGGCTTTTCCTTGGTATGAACACGCAAATGTACTTTTAAATTATCCTTTCCTGAAAAAGCTTTGTTGCATAGTATACAAACATGAGGCTTTTCCTTGGTATGAATAAGCAGATGTCTTCTTAAAAGATAAGCTTGAGAGAAAGTCTTGGTGCAAATTTCCCAAAATTTGGGCTTTTGTTGGTATAGAAGAACGATTTGCTCTCAAGTCAACATCTTGGGGAAAGGAAAATATTGACATATTTCACAAATATGAGGCTTTTCATCAGAAAGAATATGCATGTGTTTATTCAGAATTTCATTTCGAGAAAGGGCCATGTTGCTACTTTTAAAATGAAAGCTTTACCTCTTGTAATATCCGGTAAATACTTATTTAATATAAGGCGAAATAACAAATGACAGATTACATCAATTTACATGAATAGAAGTTTATAATTATATTTTCATATTAATTTACTTCATTTCAACGTTGTATTGAAATCGAAATCCAAATTTTGACTTTCTTTTGAAACTAAATTCTAAAAAGAGAATTTTTCTGTATATTATTGCTTTAAATATATTAAAGGTTTCATACATTTTCTCTCTTCAGTTATCTTGAAAAAGTGAGTCCTTATCTTAATGGTACGTGCGTAAAAAGACAATCAAAATCTAAAATATATTTTTTTTTGCACGAAAATTTTCACGTTTTTTATTTGCTTTGATTTTTTGGGGGAAACGCCCTAGAAGGACCACCACGGGGCTTTTGCGATGATCTTTTTTTTTCGACACGCATTCTGACGAGGACCGCACCCAAACCCCCTTCCCCCACCACGCCTGCAAGAAGTTTCAGTTCCGACAGTTTCCCTCAACAGCTATTCTACATTTTGGGTTGGGGACTTTCCATTAACTTAAAACCAACGGCCCGAATACATGACCATGCCCCCAAGTTCCGACTACCAGACTTAAATGAAACGGAGAATGAAACAGTTATAATAGGTTTTCAGGCAAAATAGTTGATAGATACTAAAATTTTTTCAAAAACTAATATTTGCATGAATAAAAATAAATTGAATTACTGTGTTAGGTTTCTTCCTAAAATAATTTAACTGAGCAGAAAAAAATTTTATAATAAATTTTGAAAGGGGGGGTCCATTCTCAAGTGAATATCACCGGAAGACTTTATTTCCTTATTGGCTGGATCCTTTAGATCGGAAGGATTGGAAATTTTAAATTTTTTACCCCCTTCCCATGAAAAACGCCTATGAGATGAAAAGCAATCGTTTTTATTTTGGCACCCAACTGCGAACCCACATTCAACGGCTCATCAAGGTAATATGCCCTCAAAAATGATTCGGAAAAAAACCCTTTATTATGGGGGTAAAATAACATTTCGACGGAAATTCCCAATACATGGATCCTTACATATAATTAACCAATTTCACATGTCGCTCTTTCTTAATATTCAAAAGTTGTCATCCGGGTGGTTGAAAATGGGTTGCTGCATGTGTGTTGTTCGATAATTGTCACACATTACTTTGTAACATTCGAAATTCTTTATTTATTTTTAGTATTTCATTGTTTTTTTACATTAGTAGTATTTACATGGTTTTTTATATTTGTTTTTTACCTTCCCTTTGGGCCAATAGTTGTTACGAGATCTGCCACCAACAGCCCTCGGGGGGATCATATATATAAAAATTTAAAAACAAACCAGAGCCCCTTTTTTTTTTGATTTGATTAAAAGAAATTTAAACGAAAAATTTCCCTCGCCACCCAAAAAGTGGTTAGCAGCCACTCGGGGTGTAGGTTCGGGTTCGAATCCCCGGGGAAGGCAAAGATTTTTGTAAATGTGAGTATTTTTTTTGGGGCGGTTTTCTCTAAATAGATATCCAGCCGCAAGTCCTCTCGTGAGCTTGGTGGAAAAGCAAAGAGGTGGGACGTCGCTGACCACCCCCAGGTGTTCTGCTTCTAAGTTATGTTGCAATCGATCCAAAATGTACTGTCACCTGCAGGGTGCTCAAGGCTACGACTAACGACAGGTGCACAATCTTACCCTTTGTCTCGGGAATTTCGTTGACCTTGATCTGATGTTTTTGTCGATCAGGTGGCAAAAGTAATAACAACAAAAACCTGTCGTGGGTCAAAATCCCTTACATTCGCATGATGTGGTTGATTGAATAATAACGTCGTCCTGTTCAGCTACACGAGGGCTTTTGGTGACGGACCACGTAATTTTGAACCATGGTCAAGTGACGTGGACGACACCTGAGCTGGCACCCCCTCTCCTAACTACCACACCACACCAACGGGAAGACGTTGGAGCTCTCGGCAGATTTAAGGTGCATCTCTCCCCTACTCAGCGATACTGGGCTTGAACTCATGACACGCAGGCCCCGAGTCCATAACCTTGTCCACCAGGCTGTCGCGGCAACCTAATTCCACTGAAGTCCCGCCGGGTAGAGGGGTCTGATGCATGAAAAATCTGTCGAGCTCAAAGCTCACCCGTTGGCCTGATATGGTAATATGGAGAATTTAGACTAGCTCAGGTGTCGTCATCAATTGACCGAGGCTCAAACTTACGACGTCCGTAGCCAATAGCAAACATAACTCACTCTCTCTCCCCGTGCTCTAAGCGGTGATACTTGATAGGATACGAGTGATAAAGTTTCTTAATGTTATTTTGCGATGCACTTTCCTCACCAGCCATTCACCAAGTTTTGATCGAGATCTGCAACCTTTTCAGTGTGAAGGGGTTGTGGAAATATGGCAAACTACCACAGAAATATTTCGATTGTTGAAAGATTTGGTAACTTTGCTGATCAATAAAATTATCAGTGGCAGTGCAGATTTAAGTGAGCCATTTTAGCTTGATATTGCGACGTTTAAATATTTTTTTAAAAAAAAAAAAAATTACACCCGCCAACGTGCCCTTTCGAACATAAAGCATCTTGCAGTCCAGTATAAAACAGAAGTTACGCTAGTAGGAGGGAGAACTCTATAATTATCTTGAGAGCGAACATGAAGTAGAGAGGGGAAACCAAAAATAGGCTCCCCAGTCATTGGCACATAATTATAGAGAGGTTAGAACGGTGAACCAGCAAGGCCAATATTAAACAGATGGGTCAACAAATAATCATGTCCGGTGATAATTCTAAAGCTGCATTAACACCAAGCCGTCGAATGTTGAGCGTCTAGCGAATCAGAGACTTCATCTCAGACGAGATGAAGATCGTGGGTTGCCTTGTCACTATATAGTTCGAGCCCAGTACAACTACAGACCCGCCGTGTAGGGTGTGGCGTGCCTCGGCAACCACCTAATTCCTCTTAACTGGAACCAACCGGCGAGCAGGAGAAGTGAACTGATATGAACGGACACTCGCTCTCACTTCTCTCTCTGACTCGCACAAGGAAAGACGTGCTTTCCCCTTTATTCAATTTCCATGTTTCAACCTAAGTAATTAGTAATTATTATAATATTTTATAATGCTGTAAATTATAAAAATATGTTTAACCGTTTTTATCATTCATTTTTATTATTTATATGGCGTGTAATAAACCTTAAATACACTGGTGTGCAAAACTTAAGCAACAATGTAAAGATTTAGCCGATGGCCATGAAATTGCAGTAAAGGAGGTCTGGAGATCAGTAGAGGGAACACGTAAGTCAGTAGAAACGTCATGCGTATGCAAATATCAGGAACAAAACGTCAGAAGCGATGTGAGCGTACGCAAAACGCGTGATGTCGGCGCGCGCTGCTCAACAGCAGAATGAAATGAGGGACGGATACGCAATTCACCATATTCTCTGCAAGTGCCAGTGAGTCAGTTCGTGAAATATGGCTAGAAGAAATCACCGGGATGACTTCACACGTGGAAGAATGATCGGAAAGCTGGGGAGGGCGTACTGTCACCAGTGTAGCTGCAGAGTTCGGAATCAACAAAAGTGTCGTTTCGCGCGCTTGAAATCGTTTCAAACCACAGGTACAGCTGTTAGAAAGGTTGGTGTGGCCCCCGAGGACGACAACCGCAGGGATGACCGTATATCATCCTGCAGGCGAAAAAGTTCAACAGCAGTCAGCAAACGCCATTGCTCAGAAACCTGTACAGCAACAGATCGACAAGTGAGCAGTTTTGTGGCCAGACGCCTTCACAAAAGGGGCCTGTTCACCCGCCGTCCTGAACACTGCCTCCGTTGAAAAAATGGCCACCGAAGCACCGTTTACAGTGGGGCAGAGGCACAAAAACTGGACAACTGATCGATGGAGTCGTGTTCTTTTACGGATGAGAGTCGGTTCAGTACCAGAAGCGATTCTCAACGCGTTTGATTTGGAGAGAGATCGGGACCCGGTTTTATCCCAGTAACATTAGGAAAGACATCGTTACGGTGGTCCTGGATCTCTTGTCTGGGTTGGCATTATGCTGAACGGCGGAACTGAGCTTCACATTTTCGACAGAGGGTCTGTAACCGGGGATCGCTATTGTGAGGAGGTACTTCTTCCCCATCTGCATCTTTTCCGAGGTGCCATTGGCCCAGACTTCATTTTTATGGATAACAATGCACGGCCACATCGCACTCTTGCTGTTGAGGAGCTGCTGGAAAGTGAAGATATCACTCGAATGGATTGGCCAGCGTGCTCCCCAGATTTAAATCCCATCGAACATGTGTGGGATGCTTTGAGGAGACGTATTACCGCACGCTCACATCATCGGAGTACAACCAACAACTCAAACAGATGTTGATTGAGGAATGGGCACTCCTACCTCAAGAAATGTTGCACCAGCTGGTTCTGAGTATGCGGAGACGGTGCAAAGCAACCATTGTAGTAAGGGGAGGGCATATACCATATTAAGGAACATCTGCTTGTTGTTCTTCTTGTTGGATAGACAATCATGAGTCACGATACTATGCGTTCAATAAAGCTTGTTTTTGTTTGATTCCATACCGTATGCGTTGTATTCCTTTTTCAGCGCCGATGCTTTCGTCATCCTTTACGTACATAATACTCTCCCTCATTTCAGAATTTTATGTCTCTCAGATGATTTTTCGTGAAGTTATGGCAATAAACCCACCTGTTGCTTAAGTTTTGCACACCAGTGTAGATTCTCACTTCACGCCATAATTGGTGAGCTGAACACGCGTGAATGCAACCCGTTAACATCCAGTTCATTTTAAAGATAATAGCGTTAACTTTTTAAATTTCTAATTTTAATATCATCCTCGGATTCTTCCCACAATCAATTTATGATCATTTCTTGCCTGAGCTGTCGCTGGAAAAACAGTAAGTTTTTATACTTTTCTTTTTCATTTATGTGTGCTGTATGTTTTTTCAAAAATTTCTGTTGCACTCTTGTTTAACATACGCCGAATAATTTTTTTTCTAAAACTGTTTACCCATTTCGCGAAGAAATAATTTTTTGTGTATCGCATTCATGTAAGATTTTTAATCCTGTATTCATATTTTATGCAAATATAATTTCATTTTCCTAACGTTTGTTTTTCAAAGTAAAATATACTTATATAAAAAGATTTTTATTTACCTTCCAACATGCCTAATGAATGTGATAGTAACCAGATATCCCTAGTGGCAGTCAAACCACTACCTTTTTGGAAACATAACCCTGCCCTAAGGTTTGTGCGATTAGAGGCGCAGTTCGATTTAAGCAAAATTTTAAATGACACCACTAAATTTAATTATGTTCTGTCTGGTGTTGAGTCAGACATTTTAAATTCTGTTAGCGACTTGGTTCTAAAACCACCTGAAAATGGAAAGTACGAAGCTTTAAAAGCGTTTAATCGAATGCATTCAGAAAGTGAGGTTTTTAAAATTCGAACTCTCCCCCAGGGTTTAGAATAAGGGGACCAATGGTCATCACAGTTCCCTATGCGCATCCCGTTTCCTCGCAGGCGATAATGTTGGCGAGCCACTCTTGAAATCGCTGTGGCTCGGACGTTTGTCTAACGGAACGCAAACAATTCTTGCTGCTCTCAACGAAAACTTAGATCAGCTAGCTACTGTTGCTGATAAAATCAATGACCTGACTTTTCCCCAAGGAATTAATGCAGTTGCAGCAACATCGGATAAAGAAACTGTACAATTAGAACAAAAAATTGATCAACTTACGCAGCAAGTAAGCGAACTAACTAGTTTCGTGAAGCGTTCCCGTAGTTCAGCCCGCAACTCAAAACATTTCCGCAATCGCAATAATTCGCGGAATAGTTTTAAAAGTACAAATAACCCACAAATGGATATTGTTTTTACCATACTAATTTTGCCAACAAAGCGAAAAGTTGCTACTCCATGCTCTTTTCGTTCGGAAAACTAGAATGGCGATCGTCTCCTGGCCTCATTGGCTATCGCCTCATTAACCGCATTTTATTGACCAATTATTCCTCTAAGATAACTTTTTTGATCGATACAGGAGCGGATATTTCTGTTATTCCGAAGTCTTTCGCGCCTCATACTAAAGTTCAACAAGATTTAACTTTGTACGCTGTGAATGGCACAAAAATACAGACTTATGGCACAAAACGAATTTTACCCGATTAAGGTTTACGACGCCAATATACCTTGTCTTTCGTAATCGCAGATGTACGCCAACCAATCATTGGGGTTGATTTCCTAAAACATTTTAATTTACTTGTCGATGCTAAACATCATAGAGTTATCGACGCCAACACCAAACTTTTTTCGAACGGCCAACTTCCAAAAATTAAGTCTGTAGCATCTAACCTAGCAATATTAGTCGGCAATACTAAGTTCGATAAGGTTTTAAAACAATATCCCGAATTAATTAACTCTTCACAACCGATAAATGTTGATATTTCGAATCCAGTTTATCATCACATAGAAACTAAAGCCCCCCAGTATTTTCAAAACCTCGTCGCCTCGCACCCACAATTTTAAAAGCTGTTAAGAAAGAGTTCGTCCGTCAGAGTCCCTGGGAAAGCCCACTGCATGATGTTAAAAAATCTAATGGAGAGTATCGACACTGTGGTTATTACCGCAGAATTAATTCAGTTACCGTGCCCGATCCCTATCCAGTCCCTCACATCCAAGACTGCACTCAAAATCTGTACGGAAAAACTATATTCACTACTTTGGATTTGGCCCGAGCGTATCACCAAATAGCAATAAATCCACCTGATATTCCTAAAACAGCCGTAGCTACCCCTATTTGGTCTATTCGAGTATACTGCTATGCACTTTGGACTTCGAAATTCCGGTCAAACATTTCAGAGACACATGCATCAAATCTTAGCTCATGTAGAATTTTGTATTCCATATTTTGATGACTTACTTATAGCATCTTCCTCCGAGGACGAACACCTTGACCACTTACATATCTTTTCTCGTTTAAGAGATTACGGTCTCAAGTTAAACCCTGATAAATGTATTTTAGGCAAAACATCTGTAAAATTTCTGGGATGTCTCATAACACCTCAGAGTGTGTGTGTGTTAAACCACTTCCCGATAAAATCAAAGCCATTGCAAATTTCCCTAAGTCAGATACTATTTCACAACTAAGGTGTTTTTTGGCCATGTTAAATTTTTATAGACTTTTTTTTACCCCATGCAGCCGAAGCACAAGCACCTCTTAACAAGTTGCTTACTAATTGTAAAAAACGATAAACGTCCCGTTCCTTGGAACGAGGAAGCAGAGACCGCATTTATGCAATGCAAATCCTCATTGGCTAACGTTGCAACCCTAAAGTATCCTACACCCGATCAACAGCTCTGTTTACTGGTTGACGCATCCAACTCCGCAGTTGGAGGTGAATTAAATTGCTTGACGGAAAATGGTCCTCGACCTAGACAGGGAACTTCTTGCTATATACTTAGCAATAAAACATTTTAGGAACCAGCTGGAAGGACATAATTTTATAATATTCACAGATTATCGCCCTTTGCTTTTAATAAAATCTCGGGCTCGTGTTCTCCCCGTCAACTCAGGCATCTTGATTTCATATCGCAATTCAGCACAGATATCACACATGTTTCAGGATCTGATAACCTGGCAGATGCCCTATCAAGAATTAATGCCCTTAATCTTTCAATTACTGATTTTCCAACACTTAGCCGATAGTCAAACCAAAGATGAGGAACTTAAAACCTTAATTTCTTCCAATGACTTATCCATTAAATTAAAACTTTTAAAATGGTAAAAGTTTGAAATCTTCTGTGATGTCAGTAGAGAAAAGACCTTATGTGCCAAAAAAACTTCGCTTTTAAGTATTTCGCTCTCTCCATAATCTCTCCCATCCAGGCATTCGTGCCACAAAGCGCCTCATCCAAGACCGCTTCGTCTGGCCATCCATGTTGAAGGATATTGCTAAATGGACACGATGCTGCATTTCATGCCAACGATGCAAAGTCCAGAGGCATACCGTGAGCCCCTTACAACCTTTTGCTCCAACCGTTGAGAGATTTCAAAACGTCCATATCGATCTAGTTGGACCATTTCCACCATCTGATGGCGTCACCTTCCTGTTGACATGCATCGATCGCTACACCCGATGGCCAGAGGTCATTCCCGTCAGTGATATCTCCGCTGAAGCCGTGGCAAAAAGCTTCATCGCTAACTGGATATCGCGCTTCGGTGTACCTGCCAACATAACCACAGACCAAGGAGGCCAGTTCGTCTTCTCTACAGCCTGAAACAAATGCTGGGGAAAACAACGAATTCAAACCTACCGTACCACCCTTCTTCGAATGGTATGGTTGAACGTCTTAATCGTACCCTCAAGCAAGATATTCGGTGTTACAATACAAAATGGACAGAGTCTCTACCAGTGGTCCTACTGGGTCTGCGAGCGTGCATCAAGGAGGACCTCAATGCATCCTGCGCTGAAATGGTATTTGGAAAAACCATTGTGCTTCCAGGAGAATTCTTTGAACCTTCAAGTTAGACCCCAACTGATCCCTCAGAGTTTCTCTTAAGGCTGAGAGAAACATTCCGGACTCTTAAGTCAACTCCTGCTTCCTGTCATTCATCTACCTCATGTTTCGTGCACATAGCTCTCAAAACCTGCTCTCATGTCTTTGTTAGGGTCGAGGGATTAAAACCATCATTGACAGCACACCCTATCAAAGACCATTTGAAGTTTTGAGTAGGACCGACAAGCACTTTACAATCAAAATAAATGACAAGACTTCCATGATCAGCATTGATCGACTTAAGCCAGCTTTTCTGTTGAATGACAGACTCAACAAAGGAGCCATTTCCAGTACAGAAAAGTAACCATCCGGTTGTACTTCCTCCTAGACTTGATCAAAATGTGCCCATACCAGCCACGACTCGCTCTGGTAGAAAGGTCAGATTCAACCCGAAGTACTTGTGAATTTTCATAGACTGTGAATCAAAAGACTTTTCATCATGAAAAACTCTTTAAGACTTCGTACCTTCGGTCCTTGGGGGGTAATTTGGGGTGCCTTGGCACCCACCTAATTCAACAACTGGAACCAACCGGCGAGCAGGAGAAGTGAACTCATATGAACGGACACTCGCTCTCTATATATATAACAACTACTCTCTCTCTCTCTCTCTGAATAACACGAGGAAAGATAAATTTTCCCATTTATTCAATTTCTATGTTTCAACCTAAGTAATTAGTAATTCGTATAATATTTTATAATGCTGTAAATTAAAAATATGTTTAACCTTTTTTATCATTCATTTTTACTATTTATATGGTGTGTAATAAACCTTAAATATATTCTCACTTCAGGCCATAGGTTTGCAGGGTCAAACACGTGCGGATCCTCACAAAATTCGCTGTGCAGCTTTACGCCACTAGATGGCAGAACTACTGAAAAATATTCTACTCGGTTTCTTAAATTCATGGAATGCTTGCGAGAAAATCAAATAGATTAATGAATAAAAGAGAAAAAATACGCTGTAGAATAAGTGAAAAAATTCATGTTTTGTTACAAATTGCACAAAATTCTATTGGCTGTACGATAACTAAAATTAAAAAAAAAAAGATAATTTAGAAATATTTTTAGTACAGAAGCATTCCTTTATTTAAAAATTTAGAAAAAAAATATTACTACATATTTCCATTTACTTCCTTTGTCATTTAAGTAACAAAATTTTTCCTAAAATTATCAGATATTACGAATACTTTTTTAAAATAATCATTACTAATTTATTAATTGCTTTGGTTTCAAAATTGAAATTAAAATAGATTATGGAAGATGTTCAGAGATCTCTTTCGAAAAAGAAAATTTAACGATATAAAAATTTTACACTATTTATTTGAGTGTAAAATTATTAGAATTAATGTAAAATGTCATTGAAAGATATATGAATTTGAATGTGTTTCTGGAAAATATACATGTACCTGAATAGAAATGAACAATTATATAAATGAGTTGCTTTTTAAGAAATATAAAATTATATTATTTTAATTTAACAGACTCAAAATCTTTTTTGATCAAAATCTTATCTGAGAAAAAAAGGTTACTGCAACGAAATACATGCTAATTTTGTCACTGGATGGAAGTACATTTTTTCCAGAAATCACAACAATTATAAAAATCTCTGATGCCTCAAGAACTGTGTTTTTGCTATAAAAAAGATTCATTATATTTTATGCTTCCTCTTGTTTATTGACGAAAAAAATTACCAGGTAAGAAATTAAAATATTTTATGATGAATAATAGAATGCTCATATAAAAAAAAGTTTTCTAATTTACAGCACTACTGCGCTATGTTGCAATTCTGAAACAAAAAAATGACTGAAATTCAATTTAAAACTGCTTAATTTTTTTCATATTTTTCCCTTTTATTTACTTGAGAGTTAGCTGATATAATTTTTTCACACACACATAGAAATTTTAAAAAATATCGAAATTAAATTTAATTGTTTTTTTCATCTATCATAGATGGCACCACGAAACGGGGGTCAGTAAAATCCCATTTGATTCTTTGAAGTAAAAGTTCATTTGAATGGTGACGCGAGCCTAGCAGAGTAATATTTTTTCCTTCAAATTACAAACCCTCTCTCGAAATCCTTTCAATTTTCGCGTGTTGTCCCGCGGACCGGTGCTTCTGCCGAAGGAATTACGCTCCTGTGTGTTAATCACGGAGTTCTATCCTCTGGCGTAGCTAGTCCTAAGTGTATCAAAAATTTCTTAGGTGCCCCTTTAAAATTTCGAGATTTTATTTGCTTACATGTCTCATTGATACGGGGTTCGCTACGCCCCTGTTTCTATCCCTAAATGGAAATATTTCTTCTCATTAGAGGTATGAAAATAGAATTACGTCAAGTTCGAGAAGAGTCAGTATGGAGAAGACTAAAAAAATTTTGCATTACAATTCGATCGTTCGTAAGAAAAGACATTTGGCGGAGCCGCATTTAAAGGAGAGAAAGAGTGGAAAGCAAAGCGGAAGAATTTTCATTCGGACCGGGTGCAGGAACGCTCTCTTATGGGTTGAGCGACCGGAGGGAGGTAGAGTTTTAAACAGAATTTAAAATCCAAAAAGAGAGGAAAAAGAATCTTAATTTAAAATAAGATTTTGAGACCAATTTGCACTAATCCCTCGAGCGAAAAAATTAAATAGAAGGTATGATTGTTAGGGAAAAATCATCGCTCTCTGTCCGGACAAACCAGATTACACCTGAAACTCGACGAACATTTGGACCCAAACCGAAAGAAATTAATGAAGGGAAGGGTAGTTGTCATTATCGAACCTGATTTCGGTGTGGAGGGGAGATAATCCGAAGGAAAAGTCCAAGAACGGAGACTGCAAATTGGCGTCTGTGCTAAAAGCGACGTCTCGTTTCGCCATCTGATGGGAATTAACAGCGATAAAACATTTTAAAACATAAAGATTTAAAAATAAAATTTGAAAATTTCTCAATGAGTTATAAATTGACACTGAACCTTTCGAAGACATGTTAAATCTGCCGAGGCTCATTGTCCTTCCATGTGCGTTGTGTGAAAGTCCGATGGCGTGCGTGTAGCAATTTAGGACACCGTTCACTCCCGAATT
>BMAV01025472.1:0-79246 GCA_019973955.1 Trichonephila inaurata madagascariensis
CAATACATTATTATTGTACGGAGGGAAAGGGGGCAATGAAACACTTGATTGAATATTGGGTCGCAAATACTGAAGTTTGAGAAGCACTGAGTTACTATATTCAAGTCGTAAAAATGTAAGTATATGTATTGAGAAACAAGATTTAATATGCTAAAGATGTCTAAGGTTCGTTAAATATCATGAAATTCATTTCAAGCGTTTTTTGGAATCAGATTAAATCTGGTCTCCGAAGAGTTTTCATGCTGAAGATTCAACTATTTACGGAGCAAGCATAACAAATTTTAAATAAAATATTTGCATGTTGATGAATAAAATCATTTCTGATGTTGTGCAAAAACTTTCGGATGGATTTTATTCTAATAAAAATAAATAATAAAATGTTTGTCCTTTCTTTTCCTTGAGGAATAGTTAATTCGATTGCACATATTTTCCGAAAAGTATTTAAGGTGCTGGGGTGATTTCTAATATTTACTGAGTTATACGATAGTTATTTCTTGTGTGCTAATGTCATTGTTAGTACAAAAAAATCTCTAGAGTCATTAACAAGAACACAACTTTTCTTGTCTGGTGGCTTTAGTTCTGGCAACATTTTTACTCGCTATGTAAAATGCAAAATTCTTAAAGCTTTATGAGTTGACCCACGTAATATTCCCATTAGTTAAGACACTCTTCTGGATATATGAGAATATTGCAATACTCAACTTTGAATACCTTGCAATAAATCTTTATGAAAAAAAATTTGTCTTCAATTCTTAGATTGTCTTTCACCTACCTTATCTTACGAACCGCCAAATGAGTTGATATATTTTATCATTTTTCGGTGTTGCATTGCATGAATATTTAAGCCTCATAATTCTTTTTACCTTTCATATGATTTATATTCAAAATATGTCAAAAAAGTAAACTTTATAAATGTATAGTAAACTCGTTTCGTAGAAAGAACGTAATGTCTACAGTACTTCGTTATGACACGAACTGTGAGTGAGAGAGCCAAAGAAGAAAATTTAAAGATATTTAATTTTGAATCTCACATCGAAGGGAAAAAATATTGGAAAAATATGATTGTTTCTGAGAAATATTTGCTGTATTTTAACGAACCCCAAATTTTTTAAAACTGGCTCTTAAATCCCTCCCTTCTATTCTTAGGATGGAGTTGTTAGAATTTCTTATATGCACTTTATATAATGTGGATCATAAGTTTCATAAATCAAACAGTAAAATTTGTGACATTAGTGATACTTAAGTTTAAACACTATTAAAGTGTTTTATTAACAGTAATATTTACATCAACTTACAGAAATAGTATTCCTAATTATTTTCTTATTGTTTTTAAAATCATTTATTCAGTTAATAAACGGCAAAATTAATAATATTAAAAAATTGATAACGTATTATTTGTGGAAAATGACTTTCCTTTAAAAATTTCCTTAATGCCTATATTTGTATTAAGTTTAATGTTATTATTTTGATAAATTTTTTCTCAATTTATAGCCTGATATTTAATGCATACAATTAACTAATATTTCAGGTACTTTTTCTTTCAAATTTAGAAAATTTTCTTAAACATTTTATTAAAAAAAAATTATTTAGAATTGAGATTTAATACTTGCGTGATTATATTATTGAGGGAGACTAAAACTGAGCTATGAACCTTAAATATAATTTTTTATTTATTATTTAATTTTTGCGTGAATTAATTGTAGTAAAATTTTATCTTGTTCAAATTACATGCTACGTGTTATTTATGATAAAATAATTTCGATATTTTGAAAAAGCATTAAATTTGTCATTTAATATTATATTATACGTCTTTGAAATATTATATATTTTGAAGTAATGTACCTATGCAGACAGAGCCAATATATTTTTTTCATTAGGGACTGGCATTCATGAAAAGTTATTTGAATTTTTATCATTTTTTTTAAAATTATTTATATGTTTACAAAACTCTATTAAATATATCTAGTAGAAGAATAAGTACAAAAATAACTAAATGAGTTAAGTAAATTTGACAGATTTCCGTTTCACATTACATCCATTTAAAATTTAAAATTATATTACATAGATAGAAATAATTTATTAGAAACATTATGGCATAATATTTTATCTAAAATTTCTTCTATTAAAACGTACACAAGAGAGACATGTCCGTGAACCTTTCACATTTTATTAGTACAATAAAATGAAAATGCTTAGAGAGAGAGAATGAATAATGATACCATGTATGCTTAGACTAAGATGGATAATTAATGGCGTATAGATGTGTAAAATTGAGAAATAATTCTTCTAATGTTTATGCATTACACTCCTAAGCAGCTGAATTTCACTTTTTTATATTTAATATTTGAGTTAATAGGTTTAAAACAAAAAAGTTATCCTTCTCTTAAAATTCGTATTTTTAATACCCTTTAGAATGTAATTTGATGTAGAAACGGTATTGTTTTCCAAAATTTACATAGATTCTTAAGTTAAACACTGTCTTATTTAAGGCAAATACCGTTTTAGTACATAATCTTAGAGAAAATATTTTTTTTTTAAATTGCTTTCAATTATAAATCATACGTGAACATTTGTAAAAAATATCATATTATAACAAACAACATTTCAATCGTAATATATTGTTATTTAATTATTTTCGACGTACTGAACATTTATATAAAATTTGAATAATACTCTACGGGAGATTGGAAAATTAACACAAATAAGGAGTGTCTAGTCCAACTGAAAAAGTATGGTACCAACAGAACGCATATATCGGTGCACCATAATATCCATTTTCAGTGGATCCCATCTCACGTCGAACCTTACGGCAATGAAATGGCAGACAAACTAGTGATCCGAAGTTCCTACAGATCATGGGATTATAACCAGAGTAAATGGACTCAACTAAAATTAAAGTCTGATCGTATAGTGGTAACACAATTTTATTTAGAATTGCGGCATACTGAAACTTACATTCTAAAACAAAGTAAAAACGGTACTTAGCTGAGTGAAGGGAGGGCGGAGTAGGAGACCCTGGAAGGCTGAGTGGTGTTGACAAGTAATCTAAGGAAAAGAGAAAAAAACCCCTAGAAATAGAGTGCAAGTGCTTTTAAAGCGGACCGCATTACTTCCTAAACAATCGCTGCGAATTTATTACTGTTCCAATCCACCACTCTGGTTTTCCCTACGGCTACTCACAGTCCGAGTAAGAATACAACCTTATCAACCAGAGAGTGCAATGAACTGGGAATGCACTCACATTCTTTACTAATCCCTGTTTCCTGTAAACAGGGCAGATGCAAAATTAAAATTGTATCTCAAGGATCCTCCAATTGTATCTCAAGGACTCTCGGCCTCCCATCACTAGCAAAGGAGGATTGTAATCCTCCAATTTCCTCTTCTTCCGTATATCTGGAATTATACTCGTTAAAAAAATCTCAAAATTTGTTGGATTTGAGGGTTGCTCCCACTCACCATTGGTATGCGGGTAACATACCCATTCTGACCCTAGCTCTTAAGTGTGACAGATGCTCCCAGACTACACACTCTCGTCTTGCTAGTGATCACAAACAGTGCCTCTCATTCTCAGGGGAAAAATGTTCTTCTCAATCCGCGCAAGATGTCAATATCACCAGGATGCCCTCGAACACATAATGCGTTACATGGATCTCAAAAGTAAAATATCTACACTGATCCCATTCTTGTGATACACTTTTTGAAAGTCAACGATTTAATTGATCTTGTCGGACTTCGTCAGATCCCAAAGGATTAACAACAGCAACAACAGAATGGGCAACATTTGTGCCATTGCTCCAGCCATAGAAATCTTTGCAGATTTTTTTGATATATATCAGAGGATCTGTGTGATGGCAAATAAATTCAAGCAACTGCCAAAGAAGGCGATTTAAATAGAAATACGATATCATGGTTTTGTATGGTAGTTAATTGGATGAACATGACTGATTTGCGCATATAACATATATCAAATGAAACCCACTAGACGCGTTCCACAGTGACGTTAGCACACGAAGATTAAAGTAACCACAAACAAGTAGTGGCATCTTAGCCTGCCATTTCTATCACCATTTTGCAATATGTCTAGAATACCCTTGGTGTTCTCACATTTACTGGAACCATTACCCGTAGATTAGTTGCCTGTGGTTTACACTCATGGTATCATTAAGAAGACTGTAATGAACTTATAGGACGAAGACGATTCCATTTGGAATGGGGTCTAGCTAGATCTATGTAGTAAGCAAAATGATGGTTGGCTTCCAGATAACTCTGGCTTTTGTAGTCCAAAGATAGTTGTATACGAGTACGGTGACAGGTGCATCCGTGGTGTACCCTACAATGGGACATCATGTTTGTGACTCCATCACCTATGACTGCATATCAGCTGTATTTCGTACTTCGGGCACTATGATATACAAACGGTTCATAGGTGATGTGGTATAGTCTATGGCAATCATCTGCATTAGGAATGATCAGTTCCTTCACCAGATGAAAATATCTAACTGCACTTTACACGCCTCAAATACTGTGCAAGTATACAGATGTTTACCTGGACACCAATCTCCTGATCTCTCACCAAAAGAGTGTTTCTGGTACGTGATTGAACACCTCTTGGTTACACTCATGCTGACGTGTTCAGAAGACGAACAAAACAAATTGTTGATGAAAAATGGAGAGTAAACTTTTAGACTATCATCCTTACTCACATTGACCGTACTTGGATGCGTGACTTCATGTATCGGTCTTCCGTGGTTCCACATTCCAAGCTAGTTTTCACATTTAATCAAACTAAGCCTCACGCACTGCTCTTTCTGTGACCTGTGAATTCATTTTATGGCCACATAGTATATATCGCGATCTATGAATATAAACCAGTCCCTATTTTTGAAGTGATAACTTCTATTGGCACGATTTGCAGGAGAGTGAACTTGAATGAAAGTCATGCTCGAGAATGTAACGCCATTTAATTTTTTTGCCTTCATTTGGACATAAAACCCCAAAAAGGGAAAAGAGGGACACCCCCCCCACCCTGACACACTGTAGTTTGCGCCCCCTCCACATACAAATACTCCGGAAAAGTAAAGTTTCTATTCGATCTAAGTGAGGCTCCTCCCCCACCACCTCTTCTACGAAATGAATGGGATTTTTTTTAATCCTAGTTGAAGCATGGAAAGACATCCTTTTTTAAACAAGTAATATAGAAAAAATTAAGCAATTCTACTTTGATCAACAAAAAAAAATTTTTTTTTTAGCTACTTTTTTAATTAAATATTAATTAAAATAAATATGTATATACATAACCCAATCACAACATTAAGTGGTAATTAATTGTGATTAACTATCACTAAAGTATCGTATTGTTATTCAAAACAACGTGCATATAAAATTTCGTTTAACAAATGCTTTAAAAAAGGAAAAAACCTTGTTCTAAGTCACCAAAAAGGATGCCCAAAAGGTGTATTTGAATTTTTGAATAATTAGTTTTAATCAATTAATTTTTTTAATTATAATTAAATTATGTTTTCCATCCCAAAAAAACTTGTATTAAAAAAATTTTAGCTCAATTGAGTGCTTTAAAAAAGTATTTTTTAACGATTGAAAATTCCCCCAAATAAATATATAGAGTTTTAGCATGTGGGAAATTGAAAAATAGGCTTAAAAAGAAAGAGCAATGTTACACTAGAATTAAACATAAAATGAAGATAAAAAAAATCTTTTTTTTTTCTTTTTTTTTTATGGAATTTAAAAAATGTATAAATAACATTAGCAATATTGCAGTGAATTTAAGAATAGAAATCTATTTTTCTAAGCAAATCAGAATAGCAATGAACAAGTAGTTCTATTAATCACATAATTATTTAAATATACTTTGGGTCTAAAAAGAAAATTAAAACAATTAAAATAACAAAATTAAGTATACAGATATTAAGAAAAAGTTACATTAAATAATTTAAATACAAGAAAACAAAATATAATTAAGATGATTTACCTAGAAGCAGCATAGGATATACTAGTACAAAACTGCCATACAATAACAAAAGAGCTAGTATAAGCTAGAGATTATGCAATTTAAATCTTCTGAATAAATCCCTTTTTTAAAGGTTTTGACCTACATTCCTCTCTTCCCAATCAACTACCTGTCTTAATATCCGTTTGCTTAAATTAATTCATGGATAGAATTGAATATTGTTAAATTACAACCAAAATTCACAAATCCGGATTGGATCATCTGAACAGATTGCCATTGATTTTAAGTGGGAATTTTAAAGTAGATTTTTCATAAGACAATTCAAGACCTTTAGTTGATTTTTAAAATCAAAATTCAATTTAATTATGCCAAATGATCTAAATGAAGCACTAGGAAGTACTGAACAACGCTTGATGTAGTTTTTATATAGATATTTAAATAAAATTTTGAATCTAAAGGATTTATAACCTATTTCGGCTAACATAAACCTATTTTTTCCTTCTTAGAGTACAATTAATTCCTAAATATGATTCTATATTTCGCACAAAACTATTACTTTATGAATACAGACATATGAATAAATAATTTTATAGGACAATACTAATATCCCCTTGTTTTTTATTGACCAAACTAATCCGTGAAATAACATTACAAAATTTGAAGTTATCGCTTCTATCGTGTGGTCATAAGTACACACTCTTTTTTTTATGCGCTTGGTATATTTTGTAATATTTCAAGCAACGTTGTCTTAATGATTCTGGTATTGTAATCAATTAGCATTTTAATTGTTTGACATTTACTACTTAAATAAAGGAATAATCTACATCAGAGTAAATTTCAAATTCTATTAAATATATGCATACATCATGCACACAATTTTATTCAAAGTCCCTACTAAAATATTCCTTTTTTTTAGGTACTAATTCTTAAATTTAAACCCAGTTTGCTGTAGTAAAATGTAGCATTTTTGATTCAAATGCACGAGCAAATACTTAGAAAAAATATTTTTAACAGCTCTTTTGCGTCAGTGAGTGATAAATATTCGTAAAAAAATATTAAGCTTTTTCCTAAAATTCTATATCACCTGAAGGAGAATAATGGTTCACGGAACTATCTTTGAATGTAAAATTTCTAAATATTTGCGAAAGAAAAAAAGTAAATTACATTTTCTATGCAATGCTCTGTAAAATTTAAGTCTTAATCCGGGAGTTATATTGTGATAATTGTATGCTATAGCATCGGTTGTTTTATTCGGATATCTTAACGAAACTATACCTATACATAGTTACTATAGTGAAGTAACACTTGAGTAAGCAAATCTACTTAAAGTCACATACACTTTTAACCAGAAGGTTATTCGTAGCAAAAGCAAACGTGGAATTTATTCAAGTAACAGTGACTTGTTTTGGAATTACTTTTCACTGGTTATATTGAGCTACTAAATTCAGTATACTTTTAGTAACCCATAAATAAGTAAGGTTTGTTACATTTGTGAGAATATGTGTCTCCTTTTTAATACACCATATTTTTCAAAATCTTTTCTAAGTCGAGATATTATGGTTGTGAATTTGTATCCAGCGTTGCTTCTGTTGAGTCCTAGTAATCTGGGAGTAGAGAGGATTATGATGTTAAGTATTTTAGAAAACAAATTCTCCCATTAACATGATGTGGAAGCCTTAAGATTGGGGTGTCTGTTTCAGGTGCTACACTTGTCACTTGCTCAAAGCTAAGAAATATGTGCTAATACTTCAATGGCCCCTGTGTTGTTTCAGAGTTCAAAAGGAGTAAGAAGTCTATCAACCCAGCATTTTTTAAAATTGTACCTAAATCCAGAACAACTGTAATATGAGCTGGTAGAACATTAATACACATTTACTCTAACTTACCCTTTTCTGGAAATTCTTTTTTAATCTCTCCATATAAGAAATAGTAAACAAGGATTCTTCTTAATGTGCCAATATAAAAGCTCTGTAAAAATCATGTATTCTTTTTTTATCATATTCAAATCGATTTAAAATAAAAATCAAATCTTAATGTCTTTGTCACCGTATTTAACAAACAGAAGCTATCATTATCCCTATACAAGTGGCTTATAACCTGGCAAAGGCTAGAATTATGAATAACTAACAGTTTATTAAACATTTTAATGAGTAATTAAATATCTACATAAAGATTAACAGAATGAATTAAAATTGCACCACTAATATCCAATGGAATTCCATGGGGGTTTCATTTAATTGTTTAAAATAAATCTGGGTGAAAATGTCTCCCGTGAATCCTTAGAAATTCTTCAAGTTCTCATATCTGAGTGTGGATCTCCTGAATGTAATAGTAATGTATTCAAACACTCCATGCCTCATATGTGGGGCTGAACCTGGCTTAGTTATTATTTCTTTTCAAAAGGAAGTTACTAGTTTTTCAAAAATTCTACATAACGTTCAAGCTTTCTTAATCTTACAAACGAGTGTATTCTACTTTTTAAACTACGAAGTATAAATTAAAGAAAATCAACAGCATGATTAATTATTGGTATATAAATCAATCAATCTGTATTTCAAAAGAGAGCAACTTTTCAACTTGAAATACTTTTACAAATATTATGATTCTACATCAGTACAATTTAGTAATGTGTAACATTTAAAAAATATGATTATGAAAAATAATAAGTTTTTAAAGAATTCATAGTATAATATTTTGCTATGAATCCATAAGCAAAAACTTATTAACTAATGGTTTGTTTTGCAATAAAGACAGAAAAATATTCAATTCCTACTCATAGCGCACACTCTATATTTATTTATTTATCTTGGAGGAACTTTCAATCCTTAATAAAATACATTTTAAAGCACTCATTTGAGCTGAAATTTTATATACATGATTATTTTGGATGACAATAAAATAATTTAATAATAATTAATGAAAATTAATTGATTAAAACTAATTATCTAAAGAATTAAAAATACAGCCTCGTTGGCATCATATTTTTGGCGAATTAGCGGCCCTTTTGGTGACTTGTGTCAAAACTTGAAAAGGTCTTTTTTCTTACTTTTTAAAGCATTCAGTTGAACTGAAATTTTATACACACGATTGTTTTGGATGACAATACGATACTTCAATGATAATTAATAAAAATTAATTACCACTTAGTGTTGTGATTCTGTCATATGTATATACATATTTATATTAATTGTAACTATTTAATTAAAAGTAGCCAAATTAAAATTTTTCTTTGTTGATCTAAGTAGGAATTGACTTAACTTTTTGTTTATATTATTTGTTTTTATTGCATTGTTCAAAAATTTATACAAGTAGTACTTAGTTTTTTAAATAATTGAAATCAATATTGATTTAGTTGCCTAGTAGAACTAAATATTAAGTGAGTCCTCCTTTGTAGAAGGCTCTCTATCTTGAGAGATTAGGTATCCGACTACGTTCGGAGCCATGATTTTGCAAAAGCGTATAAATGGATAATATTTCTAATATTTAGTGTCACTTGAATTATAATACATGTAAAAAATTATTTTAAGGACACATTTTGACAAAAAAAAAATTATTTAAATACAATATTTTGGAGAAAAAATAAACTTAGAATAACCTTTTTCAAAATGTTCTCTTTTTGTGAAAAATACTTCTATTGTAATAATATTTTGCCTGTATATAGCTCATACCTCTGTACAGAGGCTCGACTATGAGTTTTGAAAAATTCACAATATTTTCAGAGTTTCAACCATTTGAAATACTTATTGCCGTTTTTTCTTAAAATTTCTCCCCTCTGTTGTCGTAAAACATGAATAAACCCACTTCTAAGTTTTATATTTCAAAAATTCTAGTTGAGCCTCTGTACAGAGGTCTGAGCAATATACAGGCAAAATATTATTATAATAGAAGCACTTTTCACTAAAGGATAATATTTTGAAAATGGGTCATTCTATGTTCATTTTTTGTCAAAATAGTGCACTTAAATAATTTTTTAAAGTAATACTATTCTTAAAACAATTTTATATGCATTTTTTAATCTAAGTGACACTAAATATCATAAATATAATCCATTTGCACGCTTTTGTAAAATCACGGTTCCGAACGTAGTCGGATACTTTAAGCTAATTTGGAATAATAATCCTTAAAGTGTTATTGAAAGTTTAATTTTCACTTCCGTTGAGAGGAAAACGAGGTATGCAGATTAGTTCTAATGTATAAAATGGGGAGAGAGAAAGGGAGAGAGGAGTGTTGATTAGGAAGTAGTTAGATCAATTAATCTTGTAATCTGAGATATTCACTACAAGTTGAGAAGAGGTTATAAATTGAATCAGCTAGTTAGCAATTCCTTGCTTAGATTCAGGTATTTACTTTGAAAGAGATCATCATTGTGAGAAGTTCTTGGGACAAATCTCACTGATCAACGGATTCGAATTGCATTTCCAAGAGTGGAGCTTCCTCTGTTTTGCTGCAGATTTAGTTTCATTTCTGTTAAGGTATCCGACTACGTTCGGAACCGTGATTTCACAAAAGTATATAAATTAATAATATTTATAATATTTAGTGTCACTTAAATTAGAAAATGTATATAAAATTATTTTAAGAATAGTATTACAATTAAAAATTATTCAAGTAAAATATTTTGACAAAAAATGAACATAGAATGACCCATTTTCAAAATATTCTCCTTTTGGGAAAAATGCTTCTGTTATAATAATATTTTGCCTATCTATAGCTCTGACCTCTTTACAGAGGCTTAACTAGAATTTTTGAAATATGTAACTTAGAAGTGGGTTTATCCATATTTTACGACAACGGAGGGGAGCAATTTTATAAAAAAAGGCTGATAATTATTTCAATGGGAGCTAACTCTGAAAATAATGTGATTTTTTCAAAAAACCTAGTTCAGACTCTCTGGAGATGTCTTTACTTTATCTAAGTGTGTGTGAAGAATTATTATTTTAGAAGCATTTTTGAAAAAAGGATAACAATTTGAAAAAAAGATTATTCAAAGATAATTTTCTGCGAAAATATTGTATTTAAATAAAAATATTTTGTCAAAATATCCTTAAACCAATTTTTTATATATATTCTAATCTAAATAATACTAAATATCATGAAAATTATCCATTTATGCTCTTTTTTCGGTTTCGAACGTAGTAGGATACCTTAATCTTTTGAAGCTTACATACATATACGAAACTTTTGATTATTTACTGTCGCATACATTAAATAGGGCTAGTATTAAATATTTATTTACATTTTTGATTATTTCTAGGTGTTTTATGCCCTATCATCTGGTTCTATCATAAAGTCGGGATCAAATCATAATCATGCGAAAACAAAACACACCCTTGGAGCTAGATAGTTAGACATCAGGGCGCAAAAAATTGTAAATTCTTATAGTAATAACATTGTTTGACGAATTCTAAGATTCTCTTGCCTCTTATTAGCAAATGTGTATAAATCAATTAAGAGGACCTAAATTAAGAGGACCTAAATTTAGAGGATAAATCAGCTTTATTCTTTAAGGCTGTCTTTGGCTAATGTTAAAGAATAGGACTTAAATTGGAAATATTTTTTCAGATATAAAAGCACTCAAACATTAATATTATATTCTGGCTTCACTATCCTGCAGAGAACCTTTTGTTTTATCGTATTACCCTTTTTTATACGAGTTGACACATTTTTTTCTTGTATAAAATGTGTTTCGTATTTCTTCTCCTATACCGTAATTCTAAATGAGCTATCCCTTTACATGTTAAAAGGAAAAACTGATTATTTGTGAAATATTTTAAATGCATGTTCTACAATATCACAAATTTTTTAAAAAAATTGAGTCATTTTTTCTGCTTGAAAATGTGCTCCGCGTTAAGTTCACGCTCTCGTATGTAAGGGGTAAACAGCCTTAATGTTACATATTTTTTTAATGTACAGTGGCTATTGTAGCGTAATAATGAGAAGTATTAAAAACAGAATATAACACTGCTTTCTCGATAATAGTAAAAGAAAACAACTTGAAACAAAGAAATATGTGCATAAGGCACTGTATGTACCATGTTAATAAAAGCAAAGTCTACTATGTTCATTTGATTTGACCAAAATTTTTATTAATTCTTTTTCATGTATATCTCAATAATCTCCTTAAACAGAAACCTACTATAATCATCCAACATTGCAAAATTTTAGCGCTTCTAGTAATTTGGTAAAAATGTTTACTCTATTCGTCGCTTGGCACTCCAAAATTGTTATGAAAAACTATCTTGGCAATTAGTCAGCAACGTAATAACCTTACAATTACTGCTAATTTGTCAATTGTAATATTTGCCTTTCTTTCAAGCAGTGAAGATATGTATTTTTTTTAAATATCTAGTAGTAAACGCACATCAAATCTGAACACATCTGTGCTGAAACACTTGTTTTTCACTTTAAAAAAATTAATACAGCCTTACTTCTTATTCTAAACATGAAAACATTTGTGCCTTACGCCATAACAGCTTAGAGCATATCGTTCTGCTTTAAGTTTGAAAATTTCAAATAATGACCCAAATCATTCGATTCCAACTATTTTATCAGGAGAGATGACATGACATCAGATTCAGGAATATACTCTTCAACATGTTATTCATTTTCATTTATATTTTCATCTAATATCTTTTCAATCGCTTAAAGTTAAAAAAACTAAAACATCAAGAAATGTTTTAAAAGTTCACTATCATAACCAAAATAAAGTAACTAAGACTCTAGATCAACGAAATCAGCCCAGCAATTAGAAAAACGAACAAAAAGAATGGCACCGTATATGGTTAACCCGCGGTCACTTTCGCCTGTTTTTGCTTTGCTACCGTCGTTACTCGCAGGGTGTAGAGAACACCCCAAACTTTTAACACGTGTATTTAATTATGAAAATAAAATTAAGTCATTATGATACATATTTATGAAGTACAAGATGTTTTTTGTACTATACAAATAAAATTATTAAATTTATTGCATACAAATGAGACTAACTATAATTCATACTAAACATACAAAATTTTTATATTTTAAAACACATAATTTTATATTTTTTCATAAACCAGTATAAAACGTATATACCAGTAACAAATATACTTTATAATTAATGAGATAATGATAGTAGAAAGTATATAGAAAAATAATATTTTAATCATTTTCCAAACATTCAGAGCAGACTGTATATAAATGCTCAACTTCTCGCGGGAGTTCTAAGCCCCCCAGATAAACTTTTGAAGGTCATTACATTCCAATCATTCGAGAAAGAGGGATTGCATCAGGCCTGAAGGTTCAGTGACCTAAAATGTGCAGCTACAGAGAAAATCATGGTTCTGTGCATTCTTTTTAGAATTTTCTTGTTGCCCGGGTGTACAGAACACCCCGCGTGAGTGATCGCGGGTTAAGCACACTCAGATACTTATCTTTCTCTTCTGTTCTTTACTTTTCCCAAACATAATGCTTTGCTGGCATATTCCCCAAGCATCATTAATATAAAGCTTCTCAACATCTGCGTCTAAATTTAGATTAAAATTTGTATAGTTATATATTTCGTAAAATTATTTTTCCATAAGAAATACAAAACAAATAATGAAAATTGTATAACTTAAAACAATATTTTGAAATATCTTAAATTTCTTGAATAATGGTACATTCCAGAAGACAACTTCAGATTTGATGTAAAAAATAATCAAGAAAAACTCTATTTCAAATGAGGGATGCAAAATGAGTATTGAGTAGCGCTAATGATACATTAACGATTTCAATGCACTACAATCGAGAAAATCCCTTGCTTTTGTTTCAGCTTCAGAAAATTAATATTCTTTTAAAACGTATAAAGATAATACGATGATGATTTTATATCATGATGTATTTAGATCATGATGCATGATGTAATTAGTTGAAATAGCATTTCATCTGGAAAAAAAAGAAGCCACATAAGATGACAGTATCCTTCCAAAAAATTGTTTCCCTGGGTTGTCTAGGATGGTGATAATTAAGGATGACTGCTTAGTAACAACAAAATTTGAAGCAACAAGAGGACTACTGGAGATTAATTTTGAGCCTCAGTCACATGAGATGAACAAGACACCTTAACTGGTTTCTCACTCTCTCCAAGCTTACATCAGCGTGAGGACACAGAACTTCGATAACGTTAATGTTCATCAATCCCTCTATACAACAGGTCTCTTGTGGTGCCATGATATAGGTTTTTGGGAAATTCAGAGCTCTTTCATGACATTTGTATTTATTTATCCAATGCCCGTCATCTTGACGTCGAACCTCCTAGTACCGATTGACGACGTCGTCTTTTGGGTGTTCTTCGAGTTCAGTACTTTGGAGCACGTGATTGCTATCCATCCAGGCCTGGTCACAGAGCGGACAAGCTTTTTTAGCACCCGGTAACCAGTTAATTTTCCCCAAAAGAAGTAAAACCGGTGGTTGGGCAAAGGGGTAACGCCTTGGCTCCCCCGGGCCCTTTGGGATAGGATCTACAGTGGCTAGGGTGTCTCATGGCTTTAAAAAGGCTTTTGGGATTTTTGGACTGGAGTACATGGAAAATTAATTTTGTGGGTATGTCCCTTTTTGGGGGGTTAAAATTATCTTGCTTTATGCTGTAAATTTTGATGTTTTTTTTAAATTTTTTATCTTTTAAAAGTGAATAAAAAAAACATAGATTTTATGATTTCAAATTTTAAAAAGTTTTGACAATTGCTGAAAAACCCAAAAAAAAAAAAAAAAAGAGAGAGGGAAAAGCAGTTAGATTGTAATATAAGTTTTAAAATACTTTAAAATTTAAATAATATCTGTTAAAGATATTCAACTAATATATAAAATACTTCGAATTTCATAATAAAAAAAAAAAATATTTAATGTTTTGAAAGTTAACGCAAATAAAATTGCATATGATTTATAGCTAAACTTTGGTCTCCCAACCGCAAAATTTGAATACGTATTAAATTGTTTAATATAGAAAACAGTATGATGTTTATTTTCTGTCCATAAATAAAAAAAAACTCATGTCATGGCAGATTTATAGATACATCACTTTAACTTTTTTTTCCCGAAAAAAGATGAATTGATCTTTTTCCCAAAATCTAAAAAAGGTTCTAACAAAAAATATTCTATTCGATTTTGAGAGTTTTTAACTCCATTCTTAACAAGACAACAAAATTTCCAAAACAGCTGTCTCTGGCAAACGAATATTATTGATTCATTACCAGTCTTTTGAACCAATGCTAATTAAGATTTTTCCATTGAACTAGGAACAAAGTAAACTGACATCTTGAAGCCATTTTTGACGTCCGCGACGGCCCAACCAGAACTCCGGGGATGCCTTTGACAACGAAGGGTTTTTAAATGAATGCCCAATAAAAGGAAGGGATTGTGCATTTCTTTTTCCTGTTTATTGATTTTCTAAAACCCCCTCAGTAAAAAGATTTTTTGGTATTAAAGGTGGGTGTATTCTAAGACGTTCGTGATAGTAAATTCGTTGAGAAGTGTATTCAAAAATGTATTGACCAATGTTTCAGATGTCCAAAGAATATAAATGAACATACTCAAACGTTATTTGATTTAGAGAAAAAAACGGGAAAATTTAATATCCTTTTTTTATTTTTTCAGTTTTTGTTTATGAATCAGAAAATTATGTGTTTTATATATTACCTATTCATTAAGGCAGTGGTTCTCAAACTTTTAATATTTGGGACCTAATATTCATTCATAATTTTCCTCGTCCCCCTTCCATACATAATAATGTATTTAATTGAATAATACTATACTTTGACGCTAAAGTTAGAATACGCCTTAAATCTCCTGTGTGCCACCGGCGTATATAAAATGTCTCACTCAGCCAAAGAGTTGTTTGCCCAGGACGTATATATACGTTGTTCCGAAGCACGACCTTTTTGTGCATTGCTATTCATACCATTATTGCAAAGGCTCTGGAAGGTAATAAAAAGACCTTGGCGGTGTTTTCGAAGGATTTACTTAATTCAGAGGATTTGCTTATTTATTCCTTTTCTCCCCCCTTGTAAATAAATCACATACGCATGTCTACGGGAAAACAAATGACATTCGGAAGAGAATCACGTAATTTTTTAATCAGCAGTTAGGGTTTAAATTAAAAACCCATACTGAAAACACCCAGATAAGCGTTAATTCTTATAAATTTTTTGTAAGACAAGCCCATAAGGTCAATGGTAATTACTAAACTTGTTTTTGACTTAGAATTGCTGAATTAATTATAAAATACATTGTACAGTACTGATACATTTATAAGTGTAAGTGTGTATTTATTTCTTATTATGTCAACATGCATTTTGTTTGTTTAATTTCAGTGAATTAATGATTTTTTTAAACAATCTTGTTTTCCCCGACCCCCAACTTTCCCCCCAACTCGAAGATTTATCACGCCCCCCTATTGGAGTGCGCCCCACAATTCGAAAAACGTTGCATTAAGGAGACGGTATGGTAAGAATGTAAATACAAACCCACACAACATGTATTTATTTTAAAAAAACGAAAGTGTTTTACATTATTAAAATACACGCATATTATGAATAAATAATCACTTTTGAAATTTGTAGATCCAATTGATTTAATGAAATAAGACAAGGCAAATTAAAATAAGCGTTTTTTTTTTTTTTGTGAAAAGGTAGGTTAACTTTGAAAAATGAATTAAATATATTAAATACATCTAAGTATTCACAGATATATTATTTTCATTTAGCTGCGTTTTTTTTGCCCATAAAATGTAAACTTTGCCATATTAAATTACCTACTTGCTGAATTCCCTCCCCCCATAGTTTTAAAATCAACTAAACTAAACTAAACTAAACTAAACTAAACTAAACTCAATGGTGCAAAAAGGCGATGGTGCATGAGGGCCAAGACCTCCTGTGCCTATCTCTGTTTTGTAATTGGGGGTTTAGGTGAGAGTGGCCCCCAACAAGGGTTAATCTGTACCGAAACCCCCAGTTTTAAACCCCCCAAAGCAACAAAACCCTTTACGACCTACTGAAGGAATAAAAGGCTCAGTCAACCTTGCCCAGCCAACACCTCTTAGGTGTTGTCCCAACCCGAGGATATAACTGAGACCTGTAGTGTGGAAGCGCGATACGCTACCACTTGGCCACTGGACCTCAAATTAACTTAGTTATGTGAAAATATAAGAGTATATTTAAATAATTAGTTGTTTTGGTCTTAAAAAATCATTGGGTAGAGTAAGTTAATTAACATTTTTAGTTTTTTGCACGTTGTTTTCGTTTGAAGCATTAATCGAGTAACTCAAAATGTACCACATTCGAAATACATTTAACTTTTAATGAATGTGTATGCATTTTCCTTTAGGTTAAACCAAAACACTAAAATATTGAAATACATCAGTTTTATGATGTAGATTTCAAATAGTAAAATATGGTTAGAAAACACCATTTTTCCAATAATTTGTAGATTAGACATGTTTTGTTTTATGTGAATTGCAAGAAAATTATTCTCATTATTACTTAATTTTGATTTTTAGTAAACATAACTGTGTCTAGTGAAAAATTATTGGAGAGAAGGAAACGTAGATGAAAAGAAAATCTTTCAGTCTTTATAACAATCATGAATGAAATATTGTAGGAAATTTATAATTATATGAGTTGTTATTGCATACGCGAATTCAAATACAAAACTTTTGGTAGAGAAGAAATAATATTATAGATTTATTTTTTAATCCTTTATTATATTTTGCATATCATCATTGTTTTCGTTGTTTTAGTTAACTTGTTTATACGATGTTATTGTTCTTCATGAGTTGTAAACAATTTCTATCATAATAAAGTCAAATAATAATTTAAATGCATTTACCCATTTCACTGACTTCATAGTTTCAAAGCACTTGTTTCTGCGAAAATATCGCTTTTTAATATAATTTTAATACTATAATCAAAAGACTCAATAGAGTATTTTTTCAAAACAAACTCTGATAGTCTTTATAATGTTAAGCAAAAGGAACATTCAGATATGGATATCTACTTTCGTATCTGCTAGATTACAAAAAGGAAGATAGAAGTTTCTGTTGGATTTTAAGAGTAAGAATTACGAAATAACTGATTTTCCTTTTTGCGAAGAATTTTGTAATCAATAGATTTTACAAGTTCTACTTTTAATTGAGGTAAAACAAGCGTGACTCTTGAATTCATTGGAATATCAAGTCAAACTAAGTAAAAAATATTTTATTTATATTAAATAAATTTCTATCCTTTTAAATAGAGAAACAAAAGAAAACTATACAGCAGTTTGATCTTAACCCAGTATTGTAGCGTGCCAACTTATAAAACAAAATGAATAATTAGCAAATATCTCTCATAATCTTAAATAATTAAATTTGTGAAGAGTTTTTGTACTCCAAGATAAATCCTTGAAGAGAAACAATGGTAATTTGCATCTGATCGTTTCTGGAAAATAGTGAACTACTAAAAATCGATTTTGCCTTACGACTGTGTAAATAAATGAATCCCGTTGAATATCAAAGAAGAAAATGCAGCTCCTTTCAATTCTTTGTTTAATAGAGTTCCTAGAAAAGTATAGGGTACAGCGGTAAAAGTAGAATTAAGAGTCTAGAAAAAAAATAACTGGAGAAATAAAATAAACAATTATAAAAGGATAACTCAGAACTTCAAAAAAGAAAGTAAATACTGTTTTTGCATATGAATAGGGAAAGTTATCAGTAATTTGTTTCTTTCAAAGGAAATTCAGTTATTTTATTTCAGATGTTTTTCACATCGATTTTTTTTTAAACGATAAAGGGAATATTCTTGATTTTGTAGTAAAGCTTAATTGCTGTTAAAATTTTAAATGGAAAATATAAGAAAAAACTTGAAATTTCTTAGAAATAATAATAATAATAATACAACTGCAATTTAACAAAAATGACACAAAACCTGAAGATACAATCGTTTAAAAACTAAAGAAAGAGTATCTTAACAAAACTTTGAAAAAATAGCAGTAAATACGAATATTATTTATTTTTATATGCTTTCATTTACTATTTCTAAAAATTTAGGAAATGTAACCAGTTGTAGTTAGTAAGTATTCTTGAAACGAATATTTATTTTTAACGTTTTTGGAAATATTTTTCATCTTAGTTTGATGTTATGTAATATAAAAATATATGCTTGAAATAATCATTATAGCACACGTAAATACGAATAAAAATCAAAATACGTACAAAGTACATTGAAATATTTTAAAAGATTTATATAATTTTTAAATACATTTAAATCCAGTGCAATAATCAAAAATTCATAATAAATTTCGAAAAATATTTGCATGAAATCAATCCAAAAGGAACATTTTTTTTAAAATTTAAGCATATCGTGTCTTAGACTATTGATGATATAATACATGATCTATCAAACATATCCGTGATATATTTCGTAAAGAATTCTAAATGAATCAGCTATGTTAAACAAAATTTTTTGAGAAGTGATATATCGTTGAAATAATTTCCATAACTGTCAAAAAGTTTAAAGCAAATTCAAAAAAGAAAAAAAAAAAAGATAACTGTAATTGATTTTATACGATAAATATAATTTTCGTACACATTTACTGCTATTGTAATACATAGGGGATATTCAGTTTTTATTGCTGACCATTTTAAAAACATTTTCGATTCCATGCGCGCACCTCTCTCTCTCTCTCTTGTTTTCAAACATTAAATAAATATTCACCACAGAACAACGATGAATATTTTTATTCTTTCGGAAAAAAGCTTTTTCTTTTTCCTTTTTTTTTGCTTTTGTTTCTTTTAAAAAAGCCTACAATTTTAATTTTTTTTCCCCTAATACCACTTTTCTAAGTGAATAATCTCATTTTCTGATTATCAAAGTTTTTATTTTTTTTTTTTTAGAAGGAATGCTTTAAAAGTACATTATCTACTTTACGCACTTTTACTTGTAAGAGCTTTGGCGGTCTAAGCTAAATTTTTCAGTTAATTGCATTTTTTTTCTCTAAAAATTTAATGAAACGCTTATTAATACCACAGAGGAATATACTGCGGAGGAATAATTCATCAATCACTTGTCACATGGTCTAAATTATGAGCTAGATTAATAGCTTTCTCTTCCCTTGTAAATCAATTTCAACTTTTTAATGCTTTAGTCTAAATTTATTTTTCATAAAAAAATGTTTTGAGAAGGAAAAAAAAGAGTTTAAAGGATATTTAATCAAAATATTGCTTTTTTAAAATAAATCTATTACATGGTACTAGGAAAAAACGCTACAATTTTATAATGCTCTCTTTTTATCGTTACAGGTTATTGATATACTATGTTACAATGTTATGATGCTGTGAAAAATCCTTGAATGAACAGGAGCTACTTTGAAATTCCCCATGAAATGAGTTTTGTTTGTTCAAAAGGAACGAAAGTATCGAGTTCAAATAAAATGAATTTTATTTATCATTTGAACATAAAGATGAGGGAATCAAAATTCAAAATATCCTGAGCCGTTTTTGTGATAACTGGAAAATTAAGCGAAAATGAGCTCTTATGCCGTAAAACACAGACAGTCACTTAAACTGAAAATTGATAAAATGAAGGGTTAGCTTAGAAGGGAGATTTTTGGTTGACATTTATAGAGAAAATTAATTGCGAAGCTTCAGATATATATTTTTTTTATTTTACTTTCAATTTAAATTAAAAAGAAACTATGCCTATTAAAAACAATAAGACCGTTTATGTAAATTACAATATCTACTTTTACTTTGCTGATTCCGGATTTTCAAAAACTGATTTCAAAATACCAGTTTCATTTCATGATAATTTTGTGGCCAAAAAAAGGGCATAACATTATAATAATTTTGTAGATCTTTTAAAATCCTTATTTTCACGTCGTTCGTTCAGATTAGAGACAAAATAAATTATTATTTTCATTTTGAGATTATGAAATTATAAAGATAAATCTTACTTTTTTTTTTTTTTCGTTTGTTTTATTTTTGTATCAATATACAGACATTTTTAAATGAATATTGTTATTTCACATATTGGAAAGCTATAAAAATGTTTTAGAACAAGATATCTGAGAAAATTTGCATTAAATAACATGTTAATGTAAGTAGATTAATGATTATATTTTCGTCTTTATCCTATATATTGAATAAACATATTCAGGAACATTTCCTGAATTATGGAAAACTAGCTGCATGGCCCGGCATTGCACGGGCTTTCTCTTTCCCTCATGATGCCGGTAATTGTGTGTGTGTGTTTGTACGCACGCAATGAGCGTGATTTCTAAAATTATTTCATTAAATTTCCAATTTTCGAAATTTGTTCCACTTATTTTCGATTAAAGATAGATTTCTTTTCCCTCTCTCTAGTGTGAAATAACACGGTTTTTTTAGAATAAAATTATTGTTCCCTCTTCCCCTCTCCCTCACATATAAGATATAACTTCAAATTTTGATGTATGACTTATAAAAGACAATATTAGGTTTGTTAAGCAATTATTAATGTGAAGCAATAAAACGAAAACGATTCTGATGTGCTAAGAGTTAAACAAAGAACTTTCATCATTTTTTAATAATGGTTAGTTTCTAAGAATCTAAAATAATAAAATAAATTTCAGATTTTCATGAATCAATCAATATTTACATATAGTTAGCTTAAAAAATGTCTCAAAGGGTTATTTTACCCAAAATAATAGACGTTTACTTTTAATTAACAAAAAATTTTTAGCAATGAATTAATAAAATAACCAATATATATATATATATATATTAATTAAAATCGATTTTCTATAAGAAATAAAAAAAGAAAAAATTTACAAAAGCTATGAAACGTTTTTTTTAATGCTTGAATAAATTAAAAAAAAAACAGTAGGGGAAAAGCCTAAACATATATTTACATGTACTAAAAAAAAAACATTAAAAAACTATCTGAAAAAAAACATTTTGATATTTTATTTTAATTTTATAGTTTTCATTCCACTGTGTTTATAAATTATTTAAACACGTATCGGACAAAAAGAAAGTATATTAAATATTCATTATTTTAACAATAACCCTTCTTGGGTTTTTAAAATAAAAAATGGATTAAAATGTTCATTTGCAAATAAATTTTGACATACCGTTTGTTAAAAGTAGCAATAAAAAATAAAATTTTCGTGTATAGAAAACTTTTTATTTTTATATAGCTGGTATACCCGTTCTTCGCAAGGGTGAATTGAAAAATAAAACAATACAGCTTGGAAGATAAGAAGAGGATAAAGAATAAGGATAAAGAAGTTTTTATTGAGTTAATTTTTTACGCGAATTGCAAACTAAACAAACAAAAAAAATGTTTCAAAGGTATGTAACCTTAATAAATCACACAAATCACAGACACTTTTCCCTAACATTACAGGAATGATATTTGCAAGCAAAACCGTCCTATTCTGTTCAAATTATTGTAGTTTTGCTGTCCTTTGATTTTGAGACTCTCACGACCACTCCCGGGTTAAAAGTGTATTTCAATATAAAAAAAAATGGATGTTAGTTCTAAAAAAGAATTGTGTAAAACGCGTATTTCTTCATGTTTTATATGTTTCAGAATACTCATAAAAATAAATCTTAGCCAAATAATAATTCCAAGTGCTTTCTGTGCTTTTCCAAATATGATATAACACTTTCACATGGAAAAAGCACAACAGAAATGAAAAAATTCCCTAAATGAAAAACAAAATCATGAAAGAAGGGACAGAACTAATCCTACCAATAAATTCGAAGGTCAAACGACGATCAGAAAACCTGCTTCCTGAGTGAAAAGTGAATAAATCTTCATGTTCTTTCTACAGCTAATGTACAGCATTCCAATAATAATAACAGTGATGAAGTTTTTATCTTCCCAGAATTTTTCTCTGGGTCTAAGTGTTGATTTTGTTCTGAAAGGGTAGTATTTTAGGTTTAAAAAGAAAACTCGTAGTAAAAAAAAATCTCTCATCGTGAGATAACAGTAAATGAAACAGATTTTTTTTACAATTTAGTTATAGGATTAGATAGTTAATGAACATTTCAAAGAGGAAACTTTTATTTTTGATGAAGTAATTTCGCCTGCTAATATATTAAATTATATCAGCGTTAATGCGTATTTTTTTATATGTCAGAAATTATTTTGTTTACTTCGTTCCAGTAAATTAATTTTTTAAACCTTTTATTTTCGATATGCTTCGATTTTGTTGGGTTATCACGCCCCTAGGGGGCTTGCCCCACACTTTGAGAAATGCTGTCTTAGAGGATCCAGAAAAAAGAAGTTTAGTCTCTTTAAGAGACATTGGATTTATTACAAAACCTACCATCTGAAATCAGTGTAGCACTAACTGTTGAATCTTCAGAGGAAGATGTCCCAGCAAAGTATCTGCTAGAATTTTAGTTAAATTCTTAAGATGGCGATCAAGAGACCGAAAAAGACTTAAAATGCAGTAGTTCATGTTCACAAAATACAGCATTTCCTATCCCAGGATACAGTGTTTTAAAATTATTCAATTGAAACTTTACTCAAAATGCCTAACATGTAATAATTTGTGTGCATTAACGAAAAGAAAAACTGTTTTGTTGAGAATCATAAAATTAATTTTTGGTGTAAAACCTGTTTTATGTGTCATAAAAGTAAATAAATTTTTTAAAAAAATTATAATTTTTCAAAAACAATAATTTTATGCTGTAAAATATTAATGTTTTCTGGTTATTTTGTATTTTTAAGGGGACATGGTACGATTTAAGCAAAAAATTTTAATTTAAGGATTTTTAAAATTTTTGTGGTTGCCTCCTATGTATGTATACTGTGTTAAACAGATTTTGTGCTCAAAATTTCATAAAAACTATTCATTAAATTTTTAAGGAAAAACTTAAAGTGGAATTTTAAAAATTACTCATCCAAAAAAGTGACGTACATGCATAAATTTGATTTACAAGTACATCAAACTATGTATAATAAAAATTGGTATGGGTTTTTCGTTAACGTGATTGATATTCATACAATACTTCTTTTTTATGAATGTGTTTAAAAATCCTTAAAAATTATAAATTCTGATTCAATTATTTTTAAAAAAAAAAAATATTGATTTGATTCAAAAAAGCATACCAACTTTTTATTACATGTGCTATTAGCAATAGGTAAAAAAAAATTTAAAAAATTAGGCCAATAGAAAAAAGCCACATTTTAAATGAAAAGAAACAAGTTATTTTTCTTTCTGAGATAAGTCCCAAAATTTTTTATTTGTCATAGAGATATGAATAAAAACGAACGTGAAAGCTATTTTAATTATGCGTTTTTAAAAATTAGAGTTTCAAATTTTTTGAGGTTATAGAAAGTAAAAAAAATAATTTAAAGGGTAAAAAATTAAATTTGATTTTTGACCGATTTTATAATGAATCGTACTGTGTCCCCCTTTAAAAATTTAAAACTCCGTTAAAAAAGCCATACGGTCTTTTTGTAATAGGATAATATTTTAGACCTTTGTGGACTGACGGTACTTTAAAGTAACAATTTAATTAATTAGCTTAAACCCCCAGTGCTTCTCAAACTTTCAATATAAGTGACCCACTACTCACACAATCATCATTTTCATCGCTCCCCCTCCATAAAATAACAATGCATTGAATTAAATAATATATACTTTGACACTAAAGCTACAATACGACTTTAACCTTTTATGTGCCACCGACGTACATAAACGTCTCGTTCACTCAGAACATTAATTTTCTGACCGTATATATATGTCTTTCCGAAGTACGATCGTTTCTGTGCAGTGCTATCCATAAAATTATTCCGAGGGCAGTGGAATGCAATAAAAGGACCTTGACATTGTTTGCGAAGGATTTACTTATTTCAGTGGATTTTTGCTTATTTATTTCTTTTCTCCTCCCCCTCCCTCGCAAAAAAAGCCCATCAAAATCCACTCGTCTACTTCGTAAATGGTGGCATTGGGGAGCGAATTGCGTAACTTTTGATCGTCAGTTAAGGAATTAATTATAAACCGTACAAATTATCAAAATAAGTGTTAATACAAGCCTATGCGGTCATTGATAATCATCAAACTTGTTATTAACTTAGTATATTTAAATTAATAATAAAATATTCTTTGTACATAGTACTACTACATTTATGAGTGTATTATATCAGTGTAAATGTATATTCTATATTTTACTATATCAAAAAGTATTTTGTTTGTTTACTTTCAATAAACTAATAATTTTTTAAATAACCTTTTGTTTTCGATTTTTCAATTTGCTCGCGCCCCCATGTAGAGTTATTACGTTCTCCAAGGGGGACGTGCCCCACAGTTTGAGAAACGCTGGCTTAAACGAATTAAATTTCTCAAAGGTGAGTATTTTATTTATGTATATCCCTTTATTTTCAATAAGTGATTTATATTGCCAAAAAAAAAAAATCAAAAAAGGTTAAGACATTTATAATTGAAATTCCAAAATTTCATTTCAAACACTAGAAATATTTAAAAGTAAATTTCTATATAAAAGCTCTTAATACTTATACAAATTTTATTATTATTATCATAATATTACTATTGTTATTGCAGTTTTTGGTCTTGTTAATTGTGTCATGTACATCTTTGTTATTCAAACGAGTATGGCATGGAAAGAAATTCATTATTGAAATATTTAATTAATTGGTAACTATTTAAAAGTGGATAAATTCACAGCTGAAAGTATATTTGAACTTTAAAATTATTTATTTTCAAGCAAGGGAAAAATTACAGAATTAATAATACAACAATATTTTGAGACACAGTTTTAAAAAAGTTACATAATGGCTACTAATTTACATTTAATCTTTATAGAACAGAACTAAGCTCATACAAATTAATTATGGTGTATAAAAGATGAAAATATTATGATATATAGTAAAACATTACATATTATCAAACTAAATGCATACAAGTTAAAGAGATAAACCTGAACACATTTGCATATGGATGTCAAGATATAAAAAGCACCATTGATGTCAAAGTGTTTGATATTTCCGACACCAAATAAACTATCTTGTCACTCAATTTCAAAGAATAAATGTCCGACTAAACAAGCGTGAGAGATAACAAATAGCATTAGGAAAAGTGTTTCAGAAATTTATTGGATTTTTAATGTCACGAGCCCAACATTTCTTGGTACTTGTAACAGCTGTTGACTTGACTCAAAGTTATTGCAATTCATTGATTCATTGTTTTAATAACTTGGCTTTATGAAGTGTAATGTATTAGAAGAGAATTTGAGACTTATAACAATGTTCTTGGAAGAATACGAGATGAACAGTAAAATGGATTTTTTATTTTTTTAAAAAATTGATGGGATATGTGATATATGTTTCATTAAAAGTAGTGATAGTTTTTTAGCTGAGTATGTTACGTACTCATATGAGATATACGCATACGTATTTGGTCTGTTATAAATATATTTCATTGAAAAAAAATAGATTCGTAAGCTCATTATGTCCAATGGTATTAAAATATACGAGTAAGATCATAACTAATATTTGGATTAAAATGAATAGCAAAAATATAGGATTATAATAAATGATTAAATATTATAATTTTTTTAAATTATCCATGTCCCAACCCCTATTTAAAATAGAGTGAGTGTTAGTAATGTTAATGTTGCACTATAAAGTAACATGGAGGACATTGGTGACGGACCTTGTAATCTTGAACCTCGGTTAAGTAACAAGGACGGCACTTGAGTCGAAACTTCCTTTCGTAACTACCATACCACCAACGGGAGGGCATTGAGTTTAAACAGAATTAACGTCCATGAGCCCCCTCTACAAGGCGGGTCTTTAGTAGTATCATGACTCGAACCATCAACGAGTTAATGACCATAATCACTAGGTCTTAGGCTAATCACTAGGCTACTATTTATAATACACAACATTAATATAGATCATTTTATAATATTATGTACTATAAAAGAATATAGGGTAATGTTACTACACGAATCTAATAAATTCTTCAAAATATATTTGGAAAAACTTATTTATATATTTTTACATGATTTGGAACCATTTGTTTATTAGCTTTAACGGTAATCATTTATTGAAAGCCATTCAAGTGTATTAATGAAAAAAAATCTATAAAGCCTCATTAAAGTATGTTTCCGGGTATATACAGTTATTTTTTCTCATGAGAATTAACCAACTAATAAATAAAATTTTACAAAAATATTTCCTTATTTGTCCTTGCGATGTGGCAGTAAAGGGCGTTTTGAAGTTGTATAAACATTCATATATTGAACACATTTTCTTATAAAATTTTCCACATAAAAAAATGCTTAATAGTGTTTACGTATTTGATTCTGTTGCTTAATGCCTGTGTTATTATTATTCCTTATGAAATTGACAAGAAAACTATAGGTAAATTAAAAGATAAAAGATAACACAAAAAAATAATAAGCTACAGTGTAATTTTGTAAACATAAATATCTTACAACTTTTATTATGAACAATTTAACCCTTTATTCACAATTACAGGAAATAATTAATTTTATGACAATTAATTATTCTTTAATTATCCTAGAATTACTTGAAAGTTTTGAATTAAACGTAGGCTTGAATTCAGAATAATTTCATGAATAGTAGGAAGAGGTATAGAGTTTTCTTAAGGTATCCGACTACGTTCGGAATCGTGATTTTGCAAAAGCGTATAAATGGATAATATTTATGATATTTAGTGTCACTTAGATTAGAAAATGTATATAAAATTGTTTAAAGAATTGTATTACAATAAAAAATTATTTTTTTACCTGGTAGGGTCGACAACTTCTTCAATCACATTACCGATTTCCCGATTTTTTTTTTCTCAAACAACGATGGTATCTGAAAATCACATGACTCCAGGTTCGCATAAGTCGGGGTAGTGAAAGTCGAGGTATATATATTACTGTACCGTAAATCTCAAAAACACTAAACAAATTGATTATACTAGCAAAATCAATGGAGTCGATCGATGATAACAAATCGATGTTAGTAGAAGTCTACAGTTTACAGATTGTAAAATGAGAATATTATTATTATCTTAATTCGGTATGTTTTGATGTATCGAATAATCAGATATTATTAAACAATTAACCTTTAAACCAACTCACATATTTGTTTTGAAGTTGTTGATTAAGTTTTAAATAAACCAGCTGACGATTAAGACAGGTACATAATGAATGATCATTACTAACGAAGTGAATTCATCATAACATTTATGGCTGAGGTAGAGTAGTGGTTAAGGTCACGAACTCGTGGTCAGAGTTCCATAAGTTTGAGCCCTAGCGGTACTGAAGATCCGCAGGGTAGAAAGGAAGCATAGAAATATGTGGGATCTCAAAGCCCTTCAGCTGGTGTGGGGTGTGTAATTTAGAGAGGGGTGCCAGTTCAGATATCGTCAGTTGGAAAAGTTAAGAATTGTGAATAGACTCGTATTAGAATTCGACAATAGAACTCGTATTGCTTTGTAGTGCAATGTTAATATACTCTTACCGTATGGAGAAAATCTTTGAAATTGCTAAAAATTTACAGCGAAAAACTCGACAAAATACATAAAATTAGAAATGATAATATATATATATATATATATATATATATATATATATTTTTGTGATAGAAAGTGTATTTTCAATAAAAATGCCATATTTTTAGGTTTAAAAGTTTGAAGCAAATGACATACTCCTTTCTTCTATAGAAAGAAAAATATATTTATATTCTAAAGTAAATAAACAAAAATATATATCTAAAAGAACTTTGAACAATACATTCATGATATATGCTTATGTCACATGTAATATATGTTAATAAGTTTAAAATGATGAAAATATGTATGTAAGACAAAAATATATATTATGAGTTATATGCGATAATCTTCATTTTTTGTATGAATTATACTTTAGTTTCAAATGCGTTTAATGATTTTTTCCCCTCTAAATCTTCGTATCTTTATACTATATACATAATCTCACATATTCTTATTATAATCGATATAATTTATTATATTACTTACATGAAAGGAAATTTTTGATTATATTAACAATAATGAGAATAATAATAATAAAATTTATATCAAATGCATATTTTTTTTAGTTAAAGGTATCCGACTACGTTCGGAACCGTGATTTTGCAAAAGCGTGTAAATGGATAATATTTATGACATTTAGTGTCACTTTGATTAGGAAATGGATATACAATTGTTTTTTAAGAATAGTATTACAATAAAAAGTTATTTAAGTACAACATTTTGACAAAAAAGGAACATAGAAGGACCCATTTTCAAAATATCCTCCTTTTATGAAAAATGCTTCTATTATAATAATATTTTGCCTGTATATAGCTCAGACCTCTGTACAGAGGCTCAACTAGAATTTTCCAAATACTAACTTAAAAGTGGGTTTATCCATGTTCTTCGACAACAGAAGGGAGAAATTTTAAGAAAGAAAATGCTGATAATTATTTCAAATGGTTGTAACTCTAAAAATAATGGGAATTTTTCAAAACTCGTTGTTGAGCCTCTGTACTGAGGTCTGAGCTATATACAGGCGAAATATTATTATAATAGAAATATTTTTACAAAAGAAGAATATTTTGAAAAAGGTTATTCTAAGTTAATTTTTGCCGAAATACTGTATTTAAATAATTTTTTTGTTAAAATGTCCTTAAAGCAATTTTATACATGTATTCTAATCTAAGTGACACTAAATATCATGAAAAGTATCCATTTACGCGCTGTTTTAAGATCACGGTTCCGAAGATAGTCGAATACCTTAAAATAAGTATATATTTGAATGCTTCTTATAACTGAAAGTGTAACATTTCAAAATGATACATTTTAAATGTCCATTCAAAATGTTATATTCCTTGAAATAGTCATTAATTACATTATCTTCTTGATTGCTGTATTTTTATAATTTTTTTAAAAATTTTTATTTACTTTTTTTTTCTGACTCAAGAGATGATACACTGATTCCGAAGACACACTTTCTATCAATCGTACTTCACTCTTAACCTTATATTGTAAGTTATTTTTGCACTATCCGTTTCAACGCTATCAAAATTCAAAGACCACTTTAAGTAAGCTCTAAAATTCATTTTCCGTGCCATCGTCGGGTAATTAACGACATTTGTACGGTGCTCACTGACGTCTGTAATTAAAAGGACGTTTCATAATTAGCCTAATTTCAGTGATTCAGTAGGGATGGCGCCTTTACGCTTACTGCTGGAGAAAATGCCTTCTCCGGAGTTTAAGAGGTTTGCCCTGGCTGTCCGAGATTTGCCGGACTCCGACAGGAAATTAAGTGGTGGTAAAGGAGAAACAATTCAGATGGGGATTAGGGGATGTTGTGGTCACCGGAGGATAACTTGACAAAGCCTGTTTGATGCAGAAGACGATATATCACAGCTTGGTTCATGCCAAAAAGGATTTTGTATTTGTTTATACAAATTTAGATGGGAAGTATAGAATAAATGCTTGAAGGCTTAAGTTAAAATATAAGTTACTAAAATATTTATATGAAATCAATTTCAGTTGCTTCAGATACAGTAGTTAAAGTTACAGTTCTTAAAATATATACTTAATAGTATACTTAAAATATACTTAGATATAAAAATATACTATTGAATATATATATTTACTATATGGTCTTAAAGCGCCTGTTTTATTTATTCAATTCATACTATTAGCTCACCCTGTCTCAATATATTTATTTATTTATCTTGGTGGAATTTTTAATCGTTAATGAAATACATTTTAAAGAGCTCATTGAGCTGAAATTTTATATACATGATTATTTTAGATAACAATTCAATAATTTATTTACAATTAATAAAAAATATAATTGATTAAAACTAATTATTTAAAGAATTACAAATACAGCCTCGTTGGCATCATTTTTGGCGAATTAGTGATCATTTTGGCGACTTGTGTGTCAAAAATGAAACTCTTTAATGATAATTAATAAAACATAACTACCACTTAATGTTGTGATTCTGTCATATGTATATACATATTTATATTAATTGTAACTATTTAATAAAAGTAGCTAAAATAAAATTTTTCTTTGTTGATCTAAGTAGGAATTGACTTAATTTTTTTTTTTATATTACTTGTTTCTTTCATATGTAGGCACGTGTCATACATTTTAACGGTAACTAACTCTCTTTATTTAAGCTGTGTCAGGTGAGATGAAGGGGAAGTAAGGAAAATATTTATGTAAATTTGAGCGAAAATTAAGTTTTAATAATAATAGCAAATCAAAAAACGAGACGTGTCTGGTAACAAGTATTGTTTCGTTCTGCAACTTCCGTGGTAGTAATAGAGTTCAACCCTTACACGCACTCCTGTCTCTGTTGATTGTCAGTACGGTCACGCCATTAAAATTTTGCATTGTCTTTACACGTGTTAGTGAGTGCCCAAATTGCCGATGCCGTCGACTGTTAAATGCGTTCTGTAATCCGTTTTTTGAAAGCCTGTTGAAATTCATTGTCGACTTGTCATTTGTGTTTGACATCCTTGTATTTACAGTGATGGTTTGATTAAAAAAGTGAATGAGAAAATTCTTGAAAACAGACGGTTGCTTCGTGAAGAGTTTCCACAAAGAGCTGTGCAGCAATGGCTCACTTCACTGGCGGCATATTTCTTTTAAGAGTTATAGATAAGTGGATTTCCTAAAATTACGAATATCTAAACAATGGTGGTAACTATGTAGAAACATAGTGTCCAACATGCTATATTCATCCAAAAATAAATTTTGAATTTTAAAAAGATTTTCTTATGCGAGTTTTTCCAAAATGGTACTTAGTTCCTGGACACGCCTCTTATCTTATCCATATATCGGTTTATGTAACGCAAAAATTCATCTTTCAAGTATACAACTCGTATTTTAAAAACGATCCAATTTTATTTCTTATAATGCTGTAAATGGCTTCTGCTGGGAAATTTAAATAATGCTAAAATGTTTCACTTTTAAGTTTTTTGCATGTTTCCTTTCATGTACATTTTTTTTTTCTCCGAAATAAAAATCAGCATTTTTAAATTATTCGTTCAAGTTGTGACCAGATATATATTATTCATGTTCATTAGTAACATATTTTAAATAATTTTCAACACTAAATTTTTTACCCTTTTCCCAAAATTTAATATCATCATTTTTTTTCTTTCCCTTCTTAGATAATTTGAAAATAAAACATGGAATAATTTCCCCTTTTACACATTTTGAAATCAAATCTAAATTTCAAAAAATAACCTTTTGAACTAAGTAACATAAAATAATAGTTTAGTAGGGGTTTCAAATCATTTTGGCACATGCACAATATTTTGGGCACCCCAAATGATCAAAATGGGATTTCTTTTTCAAATTTCAAAGTTCACTATGAAGTATGACGATAAACCAGTGTTTGGTCGGTGGCCGTGGCGGGGAGACCCTTGTCTGTATTTTTTTGCCGGTTCGTCGTGGACTACAGTTTTATGAACAAATTTGTCTACGCATAAAATCAATTTCATTGCACAACTGCTTTAAAATCTTTTTTTTTTTATTTCGATTTCAACTGTTTTTAAAATACTTAAAAAAACAAAAATTTCCAGATACAGAGAAAATTTTAAATTGTTTAATCTAGAAAAATGCATTATTAGTAAAAAAGGGGAACTGCGGTGTGTGTTTGTGTGTGTTTTATGTTCTGGACCAGTGATATGCATAACATTGTCTGAAAAATGGCATTTTGAAACAAATCACAAGTCCTCTTGTCAAAAAAGTGAACCATAATAAAAATAATTAATTAGTGAGAAACCTTTTCCGCAGATGACTCAGCTTGCATTCTACTCAAAGTAACATCTTACAACCTAATATAAAGTTATTGGTTATCCAATCTGCAAAAACAGAAGTCACACTAATGTTACTTTAATTTGAATTAAATGTATAACTAAATAATTTACAACTTAACAGTACGAAAAGTATATTTTCGTAGTAAATAAAGAGTTTTGAGTTGTTCGTATTTTGTTTTTTAATATTTTCCCAATAATCACAAGTCAAAATTATTTAATGGTACGTCTACACTTCATTAATAGCACGTTGATACATAAAGAATCGCCCCCCCTGGTTTAGTATAATACAGAAAACCTATAATTACGAAATAAAAAAACCAAAACGGCAAGGAAAGAAAAAAAATTGCTAGTGTTCGTGTGATATAAAGTTTCCAAATGAAGCAAAGTATTGCATAAAATTAACGAAATAGCTGAAATTTAATTTTAAAAAATTAAATAATTCCATTAAATTGCTATAGAGAATTGGATAGGGAAAATCAATATTTTTTAGGCTACCTATATGCGATATTTGAAAAAACTGCACTGCACATTTGTCGTAAGATTTAACGAAGCGTGTTCACTGAATAAGTTACATCATGTATTTGTGTTTAAAAAAAATTAAAATATTTTGAGAAAATAATTTTTTTTTAATATTAACAGTACAATTATAAAAACATTTTAATAAGAATTCAATTTCCAAAAAAAAAAAAATGAGTTTAAATTTTACTTAAGGAAATTTTTAACGCGAAAAAATATTTGATACTTTTTTACAGGTAATAATGATTATTCTTTCATCTTCAATTAAAAGCTTTAAAAAATTTTATTTAAAATTTTTTTGGAAAAAACCATACAATTCCATAATTCAAAAATTCATTTTCTTTATTTCCTAGTAAGTTTTTCTTAATTTTAATTCTAAACGGGTTTCCTTTTTGTTCTCTGTTCTTTTCCCCAACTTTTAATTCTTTCGTTGGGAAAGAGCTATCCCAAGATTTTTTAAAATTCATGGGAAAAAGGCTATGCTTACCCAAAAAGACTAATTTTAAAAGAAAAAAATTTAATTTTTATGAAACTCATACCCAAAATTTGATTATTTCCTCGAACATACCATTTTGCCACCCATTTTTTATTTTTCAAAAATTTTTTGTTTTTAATATTTTTCACATATATTTTTGCCAAATTGAAATATTGGTTTGCTGACTTTTTACGGACGATTACTAACTTTTATAAGTCTTACAACCTAATCTTTAATTTATATGCGGTAAATTTATTTATCATATTTAAGAAATACAAAATGCTACACAATATATAAAAACTACTAAAATGTATATTTCTCTTTTGCTTAAGTGTGATATATGTGTCTACAGATTAGTATAAAATATATCATCATACAAAAAAAAGTTACTAATTTTTGTTACCTACTTTCAAATATAAAACTTCAGCCGTGAAAATAAATTAAAAGTTATGGGAATATTTTTATTTTATTTATGTCTTACACAGAAACACCTGTTTTGTATCTTTCTTTCTTTGAAACAAGTAAGATAATCCATAAACTCTTATCAACGCGTCAGTATAGTGCTAAAATGTTACAGATTTAAAAGATAAATGGTTTCATGTTTCTCTTCACCTTACTTAACTTACTCAAGCCTTTTACTGACATAAGGCTAAAAATGACTTATTTAACGCAAGTTAACCTTTTTAAGTTTCCACATTTTTCTTCATTTCTGCTTGAAAGGACAGGTAGAGCCTTCACTAAATACTTATTTTTCCTCATCTACTCTGACGGTCAGTAATACTTCTGTCACGTCGAGGTTAAACTTTTAGTGGCAAAATAAAAGCAAAAGAGAGACACTGTGGAATCATTTTAACAAGATGTTATTTAGAATCTCTACGAAGGAAGGCTTTAGAGCTTGAGAGGGATGCTATATTTGTTATTTATACTTGAATCGTGTCTAGCAGTATAAAAATAAATGTATCTCTAAAACAAGTAGTTTCTTCCAAAAGCTCTGTTTAGAGTTTAAATTCTTCTTCTTTTTTCTTTAAAAGTAGGCCTATTTTTTATCAGAGGGTATCAAATCAAGACTATTTTTAATAAAAATGAATTAATATAAAAGTTGGAAATATTTAAATGAATTCCATTGCATTTTTTCCCATTTAAAATATCAATACAGATTATACATATAAGAAAAGATAACCATTGATTACATATTTTTGTCAATTGTCTAAGTTCCAGTTGCACTTAATTTATTCAAAAAATGAGTATGTGTGTATCTGAACATAAGTTGATAACCTTAGATAATAAATCATATGTGAAAGAAAAAAAACGGTTATTTTTAGCGAGTAAATTATAAATATATATATTCTATTTTCGAGTTTCTATAAAAGAGTACTTTATTTAATTGAAAAAAAAATTACCTCTCATCAGTTTTCAGGTCAGCTATCATTTTATCATGTTGCATTTGAAAGATTTATTGGATATATGCTAGAATTTTGGAAAATACTGTATGTTTTCAAAGTCTACGTACAACTTTTTTCAAAATAAGTACTCAGTATTATTACCTGGATTTTTTTCTTTCTTTCTTGCCTGATCTATGATTACATTCCTATAAAAAAAGTATTTTTTAAAACACACAGGAGGTTTTGAGGGTTAAATCATTCTGCGTTTTTAAAAGAAGATCTATAAAATTAAATTATATATCCTGAATTATAATTATATTAACATTGGTAATAAACATATAAATATTATGATTCATATTTTTGTTTTCTTATTGCTCCAAAAATTAGGGATGCAAACAAAAAAAGTATGGAAATCGTTGTGCGATAGCCATGCTTAGGGTATAAAATGAAGAGAACAGGTGTAACAAAGTTCAATACAGATAAAAGAAAGAAAAACGCAATTCTATGGGAAATTTAACTCTTTGAAATGGAATAAAGAAGATGAAATGATGCTTCAGGTCATCTATTTATGTTATATGTAAACGACAAAAACTGATATTTTATAATTGATATAGGATGTTTAACATGGTATCTAGTCCCCCAGAACTGCTGAGACTGCCGCACGCCGGCTTTGGAAAAAACTGTTCCACTTTTCAAAGAATGCTATCTTCACTTCCCGAACAGTAAGCTAAGGCTGTGATCTCGCTTAATGCCTCGTACAATTGAGTCTAAAGTTATTTATAAGATTTAGGTCTAATTAGGTCTATGCTATCAACTCCATACACCGTATTCTTTCTACTCCAAGAAAGATCTCCACAAGACGAGCTGTATGATTTATAGATCCTGCATTAGAAGAACGGAATTACAATGGCTGCAATGTAAGATATGGCATGCCTGTATATTCCGTATGATATATAGGTTAATATATCTGCCTATGTTGACAGCAGCCAACCATATAAGCTGTAATGTAATCTCTCCTGAAAGAATATTGGGTTATTTCAAGTGCCCATTTCTCGCCATACCAAAGCAGGTCTTGCGTCACACTCTAAGCTGAATTTGGACTTCACCGTAAACAGCAATTATCACTTTGCATAAAATGACAATGTTCAGCAGCTCATTTTCTTCTGGCTGCATCGTGTCTAGCTGTCAACCAATACGCATCATTGGCTTACATGCAAACATACCACTTGCATGAAGAACCTTTTGGATTGTTTTTCTTAAGACCTTTCATCCTGTTGCCAAAAAAATATCCTTGCTGTCTTTGAATCTCAGCCCTATTGGCTGTTCTGTCTAGACAGGTTGTTTACAGGATATATTGGTCATTATTTTCTGTTCTATCCCGTGGACAACATTCTCCTTGCCAACGTCTAACACGCTCTATTTCTTAATTTATTTTAAGGTTTTACAAAGACAATATTTGTCACCAACATCATCCACTACAGTCCTTTGCATTTGCCACGATTCCAGTCCCCCGATAATAAGCCAAGTCATGGGTTCCAATAGATCAAGTCGTGTAATTTTTCAATCCCCCTTTCTCAAAAGAACAGTCGAAATGTGAAATTTCCGAATTTGAAGACACCGAAAAAAACGGCTTCTGCGAAATCATGATTTCCGAACTTATTCCTGTTTTCTGGATTGAGATATTGATTTGTATATAAAGTTTTCTTTTTCTGTTTTCTGCTACATTTTAGACCATGGGTGTTTTGTCTTCCGCTTGTTATCAGGAGAATTATCTGCGTAATTTCCTCAAATCTATGTGATCCCTTAATTTTCTAAGCAGAGGAAATATTCTTCAGTGCTTCAAATAACTTTGATAAAAAAAATATATTTACCTGAGAATTTTACAGGTGCTAATTGGTTAGAAAAACAAATATGTTAACTTAAATATATCTGATGAAAAATAAATAATTAAAAAACGGTATATAAATATTGAGGGAATCAAGTATGTACACTGTTTGTCGTTAAATACATTTGATCAAAATTTTTATTTTAATAAACTAAAACTAAATGGTACTAGGTTCAGCTATGGTTAATTTGTTTGTAGAAAAAAATCTAAAGCATTTCAGAAAATAACTCTAAGCACTATGCTGCTACTCCTTATATGTTGTGAATAATCCTAAAATAATATTTGGAAAGCATTTTAAGTGTAATATTGTGCTCATTAGTTTCAACCATTGAATGTCATTTGTTTTCTTACTTTAAAGCATAATAAAAAGTTTGTTTCAAAATATTATTCAAAATAAGAAAATCTTAAACATTTTTATACGGAATATCAAACCAATTTAGTTTTAGATTTTTATTTCAAGTTTTATATTACTTTCTATTTTTCCAATAGGAAAAATAATGTTAACTTTATTAATATTTTGTAATACTCAAATGTATTCAATTAGTTTTTTTTTCCTTAAGTTATATATTTATTTTTATTTACTATTGTTGCAGTTTTTAGAATTTTAACATTTTCATCAATTTGATGTGTATTTTTAATGATGTCTATTTCTCTTTATATATTGCCTACATACATTATATTTTTTTAAAGATAAATCTTCTTGTACAACAGTTTCTAAATTCCAAAGTTTTCAATGAAATATCGTGCAAGCGCTATTTATTGAATCTTGTTCTTTTTATTGGAATTGTAGTGCATAAACATTTTACTCACGAAAATTATATATTATGCAGCAAATGTTATCTGATAGATGCATTGTAGGATAGCAAATAAGTAACAATTGAAAAAAAGAAACAAAAACATTTAAGATATCAAGTATTTACATTAAACCACATAAAAGAATACTCATAAATGAACAAATATTTAGATCATTTAGTAGCACATAAATTTCTTTTTGTTCTAAATCTTGCTACATATTATCATTTTGCTCTTTTGCATTAAATATCGTAAATTACAAATGACTCCTATTTCTTCCACAAGCGGACATATTCTTAATTTAGGAAGAATGATAAATCTGAATTTGAAGTTAAGCGAATTTTTAGAAATATTAAAATATGCATGTTAATACAAATAAAAGAATTTTGTGATTTAAATAACGGTGAATAATCTTCTGAAATGAATATTTAAGTTAGAAATATACATAATAGGAAAAGTTACATATGGAGTGAAGATATTAAATCAATGTTTAAAAGGGTGTATGTATATACTTATATATTTCATATTAATAACATTTTAAAATAAACATTTACCTTGATTAGTTCTTTTTTTTAAAATTTAATTCAAATTGCATCATACGTATTTAGCTAAATACGTATGATGCAAGTATTAACTTCAAGCACAATGAAATTTACTCAACATATTTTTTGCTCATTTTATTGCTCATATACGTAGTTGAAGAAAGACAAAAATTACTACCCTAAACATTCTTCTAGATGAATATTCTACTAGAATATTAAACAACTAATTTGCTGCCTCGTGAAGTAAGAACAATATTTACTAATTAGTCTAAGTTACAAACTTTTTATGAATTTATATGAAACGCTAATGATGCAAACTTTTACCTAAATGAAAACAACATAGCTCTTACTTTGGTATTTATTACATTAGAGTTCAAGTAAGGTAGATTTTTATTATTTGGTAACAGAAAAAGTAGCCATGAGTCACCAAATACTATTTTCATTTACAAGTAGTATAAAATAAAAGTAATTAAAAAAAAGAAATTAAAGTGCAATTAATTTACTACTTAAATTGCCATTAACATTCAAACATTACCACATTAAGCAAAAAAAATAAAATGACAAGAACTGAAACTGTTCTTTTAAAAATATGGTACATTTGAAATAGTAAAAAATAAACAACGAGCAGATAATTAATTAGGAAAATTTACATTTAATAAATAATACAAGAATTAATTTTAATAAAGTAGTTAATATAATTAATTTAGGAAGCACTCACTATGTTGACATCAAGAATTGGATTAATGTATTTTTATATATAAAAGTAGGATAAGAAATAAAAAATATATAAACAACAAAAGGACGAAGCCAGTATAAAAAAAATGTTTCTATGTACAAATAGTAAACTTACAGATACTAAAAATTAACGTTAATATATTTGAAATACAGTTGATTTTTCCTTTAAATCTTCAAAAAGCATAATTTTAAAAACCAACAATTAATAATTGAAAACATAATTAATAAATATTCAAATAAAAAACTTTTCAGTTTTTACTTTTCTACCGTGTATTATCTTACTATTTTTTTTTATGAATTTTTTAGAAAAAAATTAAAACTATTTCTAAAAACTTTAATTTAATTACAACTTTATTTACCATTTACGCTCTTTCAAAAATGATAAGTGCTTGCTCCAAATGTGTTTGACAAGTTAATGAAATTTTGCTTCGAAAGTATGTCAAATATTCATTGATTTGAAAAAAATCATGAATTTATTCATTTGATTAATGCATTCTATTTATAAATCTTAACCATAACAATATTAAATCTTATAAGAACATTTATATTTAAAAACTTTGTTTAAAATTTTAAGGAAACACCAATAAAAACAGAAAGGAAAATATTTATTGTCATTTAATTAAATGTGTAGTTGTAAAGTAAGTATAGTTCATTTATTCAAATAATTACAAACAATTGTAGAATTCGTTTACAAATGATCTGAAGTTTATTACTCAAAATTGTTGCAGAGAATGAAATTAAATTATTGTATAAAGCATAATTAAAACTTTTAAAATACACATATGTCCATAAATTAATGATAATGCAAGCTCAAGCTAAGAAAAAGTTAGAAGTAAAACAGATATGACTTATTTGTAAGGCCTTTTTATTAAATAAAAAGGTAAAGAGCAAAAAATATGCTAAGTGTTTAAAAGCATTATTAAAAATTGCAGTGTTTTCTTCCAGGAGCAACTACAAAAAAAGAAAAAAAAAAAAAAAAACTCAGTATTTCATGTTTGGCATGAGGCTTAATTCATAGTACGAGTATGTCTCCGAGACGATGAAATACAGTCCGTACAATGCCTAAGTATGCTGAGTATCAAATTATCGATCTGATTTTGGGGAATATTACACCATTCATCAAGTCATGCTTTCCGAAGCTCCGTTAGAAACCCTCCCCGGCCCTACTGGATTTCGCCCGGGTGAGAATGCTGGCCAGTCCATACGGGTTACATTCTCCGATTGAAGGCATTCATTTACAATGTTTGCACGATGAGGACGGGCCTTGCCAACCATAAACACAACATAAAACCCAGAAACAAACGTACAAGCTTTTCTATAATGACGCTCCGATAAGTTTGATCTGGGATAGTTCCAATTTGAACATGCAGGTCAGTTCTGGAAATCCAGAATAATTCCCTCTCATTCCAAATGAGCAATCTTATACCACCGAAACGGTGCCATTCAATGATGTTCTTTTTGGGGGAAACGGGGTCCCCCCCAAAAATGTCGGGGAGAAATCAGACTGCAAGCTAAACCTGGACTCGTCAGAAAAATCACACAAACCCGCTTTTTTGGGTGCCCACAATGTTGTTTCTACCCGGGCCCGACCGCAGGCAGCGGTGAGTTGTAGTAAGTGGAATACATTTTGATGGGGTCTACGAGAAAGACCAATCTGCAAAAGATCGGTAAAACCGTCTCCCTTGAAACTCCGCCTACCGGGTGTCTGAAGAGAACTGATGAAACAGACCTGATGCTCTTTGGTTCCTCATCATATGAAATAAAGGTACAGTTTAAATCATCAGGGTTTTGCTGAATCTTTGAAGAATGAACTATTCAAACATGAATTGACGGCAAGATCACTGGATGCAAAACCAACAAATCGCGCGTGTTGTCATTATGCTGAGACGTTTGGCATCACTTCACCAGCAGCGGGCAAAAAGGGGTTCTGCTACTGGAAAATTGGGTTTTTAAGAGGAATGGGTAAAATTGGGGTAAGTTTTTTATGACTTTTTTTATGCATTGGACGCCAGTGTCTATCCTGCACAACAGGCATTTGTCACACGGATATTTTGGTTTTCTATCCAATTGCCCTTAAGTGTAATGTTTTAATAAAGTTTATTTTTTAACCTTTGGTTTTCTTTTAATTATTTCTTCCATATTATTTAAACTTACATAGTATTATTTGTATTGATATAGAAAACTTACACTCGACTTTACACTAGAAATAACATCTCATCTTAATTTGTGCTCTCCAGTATGAAAATAATACATGTTACGATGCTAGTTTTGACATATCTTAAAAACAAATACAAAATTTATTTATGTTACTTTAAAAAAAAATATTACGAATGTACTAAAACAAACTACTTAAAATTTGTGCAATGAAATATTTAAAAAAATGTAATTAATTTTTTAACTACCATGAGAATTTTCCTATGCTCGAGCTTCTTAATAATAAAAAACACATTTAGATTTCTCGGAAAAAAAGTCTAAGTAATCTGAATAGTAATCGTATTATGTGCATATGTTAATAATAAAACGCAACTGAACCTTTCGCCTATTATCTTGAAATCTGAAATTTCTTGATAACTCTGCAATTTCAACAACCTAATAAATCTAAAGAGTGAACCAAATACTTCCCTTCAATGGATGAACTTTATTCAAAGCCATTGAAATAAATGTTTTTCTTCCGGTTAATAGCAGCTTCCTCAAAAAATTTTCATATCCATCTTTATAAAACGAATGACTGCAATAATTTCAAAATTGAAGACATCCCATATATCTACTACAGCATATAAATAAGCACAACAGGTAATAAAAAAAAGACCTTAAAATTCCAAATGAAGGGGAAAAACCAAGCCTTTTTTAAGACGAACTCCAGCTTTAATTTATTGTGTGCTATTCATCGTGATTCGCAAATTTCGAATTTCACTCAACACATTCGAGTCATTTTAACATTCTTTATTGAATTGCAGTCTTTAGCTCACTCTTTGCCCATGTCAAATCCAATTTATGTGTCGTGTTTATTTATTCCCCCTCTTTCTCCTAATCTCTCTTAGTCTCTCCTCTTTTCTATTCAACTTCTTACAATGGGCGGTAAACAACACGTCACCCCCCCAAAAAAAAAAAAATCGCTGAAAGGTTTTGGAACTGGGAAAGGGAAATCCGCTTGGGGGGTGGATAAAAGATAAATGATTCGCTCTCCTTCTTTATGTTTTTTTCTTCTTTTTGTTTCATTCCAGAAGTTTTCTCAAATTCGAAGGTAGCTGTGGAACGTTTTTTTTTTTAATATTGCAAATTTGAGAAAGTCGAATGATAAATGCTCTTTTTTTTTTTGAAATTGTTGTTGAACATTGTAAATTGAATCAATTACGAATCTTACAGATTCAAACGATGAATTAAGTGATGTATATGCATAGATAAATATCTGAATAACAATGAAGATGAAAATAAATGTTAAAGGATTTTCAGAATTTTCTGTAAATATAGATACTTAACTAAATGAACGTTTTTTTATTCTATAGTTTATTAAAATTTTGGGAAATGCCTATTTTAGTATTAATGTAATATACTTCGCGATTTAATTATTTAGATTAATCTATATATATACATGTGAGCTAGATTGTATTCTAGAATTTGATAGAGTGCATTAGATTTATTAAAAAATAACTTATTATATATAATAACTCAGTTTTTAACGAAATATTGACTATAAATTATTTGTATATATATTTTTTTTTAAACTTAAGTTTATGTCGTGAACTATTTTGATTTTGACGGTAATTTGGTCAACAAATTAAATGATAAAAAAATAATTTAAGGGTAAAAGCGCATGATTTTTTTAAAAATTAATTTTTTTAAGGGCATACAGTTCTTACTCTTCATTATGAAGGGGATGAAGTAGCCCAGTGGTCAAGATATCCGATCATGGCAGGCATGTCATGAGTTCGGAGTACCACTAAAGATCCGGGGCCCTGTAGGGCAGCGATGCACTTTAAATCTGTGGGGAAAGCCCTCCCCTTTTGGGGTGGTGTGGGGAGTTAGGAAGGGGGGAGATCGGGTGTCCCCGTCCTTGACCATGGTTTAAAAAATTTCGTGGTCCATCGACAAAAAACCCCCGTGAACTGAAAAAAATGCGACGTTAATATTCACTCCCACCCACACTTCATTTTGAAAATTTTTTAAAATTGTAAAAGGGCTATTTATAACTTTCAAAGTATAATCCAACTTTTCTTTAAAATGCATCAATTTTTAGTCATAGTAGGCATTATTAAAAATAATTTTAGAATACATTCTTAATATACTATGAATTCTTAAAAATAAATGAATAAAAAAGGAAAATTTGAACAGAACACTGAACATCGTTTGTTTTGGTTTAAAATGAATTTTAAAAAAATTCAATTTAGAAAGGAGTATTAGGTTTCAATAACAACAAATTTTGCATTTAAAAAACTAAAATTGTATAAGAAATGGAATTTTCAGTAATTTTGCTAGAAATATATATATATAATTTTTTTACTTTCTGCATTATGAATTCTTGACTTGTGCTTCTCTGGTATTTCAATTACTTGATTTAGCATGATTTTAATATGCTCTATGAATTCTACTTTCCGTGAGGAAAAATATTTGCTTATGCAAAAAAATTACACAAGAAAACAGATAAGAAAAGAAGTGGATTGTATTTTCTAATATTTTACAAATGGATTTTCTGGGATATACATGGAAGGAAAGATTTAAGATGAGAACAAATAAGTTGAGTAGAAAATGTAATTTTAGTTTATTTTTGTTGTAGCTAATGCAGATTTAATTTCAGATAGTCGTGTCGGCACTTGAATATGATTGTTAATCATATCATCTATCTGATATACAATTTGCATTTACATTATTTTGTTTTTCGTTTGTTATATTAAATAGGAATTAGTTTACCTACATGTTTCTAACATAATTAAAAACAGAATATTTTTTAAAATGCATGCAATTAGTTTTAAAATCCTAGTACTCATGTAAAATCAAGATAAAAAAAGTAAACTAAGAAATTTAACAAAAAATCATTGTAAATTTTCTTTAAAAAAACATATTATATCCCGATAACATAATAAACGACTTATTAATGCTTTAATTTTTTTAGCATATTTCATTCAACGAGCACATTTAAGAACCAATAAATATGTTAATTAACAATGTCTAAAGCTAAAAGGAATGCCGTTGGCTGAGATTCCCCCCGCAGCTTGTAGGCTGCTAAACTTATTTTGTCAACACCTTCCACATTTTTTTAGCATTACCTTAAATTTAATGTTAGTATTATTTTATGACTTATAATATATATTTAAATTATTTTTTTATCCTGTTAAGTTAATAAATTAAAATTACCATAACTATAAAAAAAAGTTATAACATTCTTCAATGATTGAAAGAACCTTTCATTATTCTTATTCTTAGAAATGAAGAATGATGCAAAAAAACTTAAAGAGCTTTGCGTGACTCTTTTAATGATAGTTTTTATTTCCTTAACGGCTAACGGTGTATATATACGTCGTGCAGCAGGTGCTTTAGTGCCCCTGACGTATATATACGTCTTTCCGAAAAACGATTTTTTTCCCTGCTATCACTACAACTAATTCAAAAGCTTAGGAATGCAATAAAATGACATTGACAGTGTTTGCGGAGGATTTACTTATTTCAGAGGAAACATTTGCTTATTTTTTTACCTTCCTTTTCTTTCAATGTATTGCTTACGCGTACTGCGGTAAAACAGTGACGCTGGGGGTACGAATCACGTTATCTTTATTCGGCAATTATTGGGTAAAAGAGCAAAAATGATCAGCAACTGCAAAGAAATAAGTCGTTAATCGTTAATAAGTAATAAATAGACAGCATAATCTTCTACAAAGTTATCTTTTAAAATAAAAAACCTTCGGATATTTTTAATTAAAAGTCAGCGTTTTAAAATTATCTACATCGTTTGCAAAAGTTTCTCCTTACAAATTAATATTTTTATAGGAAAAAAAAATCCTTTTGAATCGTATTTATGTAACCAAATAAGCAATATTGTTTGAAAATGATATCTCTCTGTTGCTACTGTACCTTGCAATACATCTAAAGAAAAATAGTTTAATCTTATAAGGCTTAAATATAAACTTCACAGATAATAATTGTGATTATAAAAATAACACATGTATTTTCGAAATAACTAAGTTTGAAATGTAATACAACTCACAAATAAGCAGACTACCAAATTTTACACTATACATGTTAGCAAAAAAAAGTGGATTATTTATTTAAAAGAATCATTTATTAGAAAATTCACCAACTATTTATATCTGATTTTAATTTGTAATGGCAAATAAAGGGCTTAGGTATTTAAATAAATACACAATTTGAAAGTATCCATAATTTTGAGTTTTAATCTATAGGTAGTTGTAACTTGTGTAATAAGCAAATTTCATTCGAAATGGAACTATCAATTATTTATGAATGAGTAATTTCTTTAATACAGTATGATAATTTATTTTGAGTTCTTAAAAAGTGTTTGTAACACTATAAACAACTACTACATTTGAATGCCACTTAAAAGTATTGCATTCAAAACAATATGTTGGTTATTGTGTGTTAAAATATTTTACAATATTCCATTGGACAATAATGAAATATCGGCTTTTTTTGGAATAGGGATACATAACGCACTACGGACTCGCAAAGCAAAGAAACAGTCTCACAGACATCATCAACCCAGTAATTACATTTTGATCACTTATAGATTTAAAGTTACACTTTCTTATTAAAAGACCAAAAGTTGTGATTCATTATGTGGAATATTTGCTTTCTAACCAATTCAAAATATTTATAAATTTTAGTTTTTAGGAAAAAAATATAGTAAATCTCCCGACTTATCCCTTTGAAATTGGTAACTATACTTTTGAAACTATAAAACAGTTTATATATATATACTTAGGAACTCTAATCTCATGTAACAACGATCTTAAAATTGAAATAATTAATAGAATATATTTGGCTAATAGAAGTTTTCATGGCCTCAGAAACCAATTGAAGCCTAAGTTTGTTTCTATAAACACCAAGTTGAACAGATAAACATATATAGAACTTTAATCAGCCATATTTCTTTGTATGAAAGTGAATGTCGGACCCTCAATAAAGCAGAAGAAAAATGCTCATTTTTGAAAGAAAAATTTCATGGAAAATCTTTGGATCTATTCAAGAGAACAGTGTGTGGAGAATTCTTTACAATTATGAAATTTGCAGGAAATTTGGCAAATATGGCGGGACGACATTGTGAGAACTGTAAAAGCATCACCTATTAAATGGCTGATCATCTGTGCTGGTATGTCGATGCTTTGCGATCTAATATTCACAATTATAATTTTCGTCATTCCCCCTCCATACAATAACAATACATTGAATTCCATAATATACTTTGACGCTAAAGCTACTATACAACTTTAACATCTTATGTGCCACCGGCGTATATAAACGTCTTGCTCAGCCAAAGCATTAATTGTCCCTGTCGTATATATACGTCTTTCCGAAGTACGATTTTTCTGTGCACTTATATTCATAAAATTATTCTGAAGGCTTTGGAATAACTTTTAATCAGCAGTTAAGGGATTAATATAATTAACTATACAATTATTAAGATAAATGTTAATTTTTGTGTATAATTTTACATATAAGAAGCCCATGTGGTCACTGGTAATTATTAAACTTGTTCTTAACTCAGTTTTGTAAATTATTTATAAAATACATCATGCAGTACTGATACATTTGTAAGTGTATTATACCAGTTTAAATGTGTATTTTATTTTTATTATGTCAGAAAGTTTTAGTTTGTTTACTTTCAGTAAATTAATATATTTTAAAAATAATCTTTGGCTTTTTTATGGCTTTTCAATATGTCCATATGTCCTCTTCCCCCTCGTAGAGGTATCACCCCTCCTAGGGGCGCGCCCTATAGCTTGAGAAGCCTGGGTATAAATAGTATAAATAGTTTGTGGTAAGCTAAATATAAAAGCCTTTAAATATTTTTTCCTGATTACATATATATTTTTAGGAATAACTTTTCACTCGAAAGGTGTTTCTTTTAGTGACTATAATTAATATTTGCTTAGATATTTATTTAAATATAAAAGGTTTATTGTTTAAAAAGCATTTAATAATTACGAAGTTTTTTTCGATTTTTTAAAAATTTTAATAGTTTTTTTGAAATGCAGACCATAATTAAAAAAAATGCTTCTCTCAAATTCATTCATTCATACAACTTTTTTTAAAAAAATTTCCATCAATTTAATTGGAAAAGCCTGAACAACTAAACATAAATTGGAACGAGAAATATATTGCAAATATTTTATTACGTGTTAGTTACAAAAGATTCATTCGTTTGTTTTGTCTTATAATTAATAATTCTGTATTCATTTTCTTTTATATATTTAACATAATTTTTATTTAAAGGAATTTTAGATGAATATCAAAGAAATATTTTGTGAGACAGAAAAGTTTTAAAGTATTAAATATACTCTATTTTGTTAATTTGAAACTGTTGAATTCGTAGCAGTCAAAGTATGTAATGCCTTCACTAAAATAGCTTCAATCAAAACACGCAGAATTTTATAAACTTCGTTGTTTTTTAAAACCATTGTTTCATATTACGTAAGTAAAAACATTATATTACTGAAACATATTTTTAAAACAAATGCTTAAGAAAGAAGTAAAAATGTTCCCTTAAATTATTCCTTAAAGTTTTAAAATCAAAAGGGGTACAATGAACATCAATTTAGATGGATATGTGGACTTATCAAAGAGAAAATACGTTTTACGAATGTGTTTAAACTGAGTTAAACGCAAAGAAAACAAATTTCTTCTGAAGAAACACTTGACAGAAAACATTTCAAATAAATAAAGCTACTTTTTTCGTAAATGTACTGTTGGCAACGAAAATTTAATGTTATAATTTTTTCTTTCTTTTTTTGTGAAGCGTGTATTGATCATACCGCAATTGTTATCCGTGACTTATATTCAAAACTTCCATTTCGGAGAATTTACGTTTTTCTTATTCCAAAAAGAATTTGGTGTTTGATATATCTGTTGCAGGATAAGTTTAGAATACCCTTTACATCAAAATATCCATTTAAAATAGCAATGTAAAAAATTGAGATTTATGAAAGTGATATTTCTTACAGGTGTTCTCGCACACGCTGAGAAGAAAGAAGGTTATTTAAACATTTCCCTCCTTCTTTTTGGTGTTATATACATTTTGTAATATTTTTAAAGAAAATATGACATCCATTTTTTATTTCCTAAGATGTATAGAAAAAATAAGGAATCCTTTCGAAAGTGTAGTATGTTCACATCAATAAAGGAATGGAATAATTCACGAATTCCATTTATCCATTAAACTTTAGAATCATACTCATATTCATTTTTCAGAGATTATGAAAGATAGTTTATTGAAATGAAAGAACGTATTACCTACCCAGAAGTAATTGAATATTTGAGATGGAAATAGAAAATAAAATTTGAACACCATCAATATTTGGTGGAAACCTGACTAGCATCAATTGCAGTGGTAATCCTCCAGGGCATATATTTCATCAATCATTTTAAGAAAACAATCAGTATATTTTCAACTCGTCTTAAAAGAAGACAGGAAAGTTCATTTATTCATTTTAGACAGCAAGGACACTATATAATTCAGGCTACTCTATAGGTACTCAGTAAGTTCTGGGCACTGTGTCGGCCAGTTAATTGGCTGAGCTCCATTGCCATCAAACCAAGTCTTGGTGCTCTCACAAAATGTTAACTAAATAAAAAATTCCCCCAAACTATACATTCCATCCTGTAAAATTTAAACAATGCATGAAGCACACGATCATCCAAAATGGTGTAGTAATCTTGTCTTTGTGCGTACCACGTAATGTAACCGAAGTTCCCTGGATACCCTAGGAAAAATAAAACCTTATAACATAATACTTCTATCGAACTTTACTGTCGAGACAGCATTTTCCAGCTTGGTACGTTTTCCATGCAAAACGTCAAATCAAAGTCTTGCCATTTGATTGGAAGAAGGTTAACTTTTATTCGCAGCAACAGAGAGCATATTTAATTTGTTCTACACCCAGCTACCTCCACTGTTACCAACTTTGGAAGCCTATTTAAACTCTCTGCAAGTATATCAGTAGGTTGTGGAATTTTCAGATGGGTTTTGGCAGTCGATTTCGGACTACATTTCCACTACTCACCTTCCACTTGCGAAATACTCGGGCAAGTGTTGATTTAGGTTACACCAACTTATTGGTAAATTCACGTATATTACGATTTTTTGTGTGATAGCCAACGATTGTATCTTTTTGAAATCAGAAGGTTAAAAACAGCTTTCCATAGTACATGTGAATACCAGAACTGTTGTTTTACAAAGACTAAATAATGGAGGTGGACGGGATATATCAAAAGATCGAAAGAAACATGAATTGCATGCATGTCCAATTATATCTTGGTAGATAGAGTGTAAATGAAATTGGAATCATTATGATTCGAACACAGAAAAAATATGCAAAATGTATAAATACGAATAAATGCTGTTAAAAATTTTAAGACAAATTTTGCTGTTAGAATATTCTTCTTAACTTATTGAATTCAGTGAAGAAGTTTTCATGGACTCTGTAAAAAAAGTTTTCAGGACAATAAATCAAAAAGAAATTACAGCAAATTGCGCAGAATGGTATTAGTACTATTACGATTTTATGAACACCAATCGACTTTTATAATACAGATTTTTTTGACTTCCAAATCAGCAAGTATTAAATATTAGTTAAAAAGATTCAACATCTCAGAAACATATACATAATTAAAAAATATAAAAAAATACGCATAAAATGAAAATTTATATCAGATTATATGAAACAAACCTATTATTGTGGATTTTCTATTAATAATCATGACTTTATAATTTTATTCAAAATAAATTATTAAGGAGTATTTGCTGTCTAATTTAAATCTCAGTTATCAAATAATAATTGGAATATATATTAACGAGCATTAAAGAGCAGAGGTTAATTAGCAGATCTATTAGACATATAAAAGAAATATTAAGCAATTTAAAGAAAAGTTTTTTTTCTTGTATATCCTTATTACAAGTTCTATCACATAATTTTAATGTTTTTGAAGTAATTGGATTGGTGAATTTTAAATCATAACATATATTGGAAAATTTAATTTATTTATTTTGCATATTTTTCTGAAGACACTTTCCAGTTTTATGACTAAAAAAGTGGTGGTATTTAGAGCAGTGGTTTAAAATGAAACATTTTTAATTATCTTGCAGGACAGACGCCAGCTCTTGTTGTTCAAACAAGCGAAAGAACATGAGGATTACCAAACACTTAAGCTATAAAGAGTTTATGAGGCGAAACAATGTTTTTAGAAGAGAAAAAAAAACATGAAATAATTGAGAAGCAAGAGAATTTAAGCATGTGAAGTTCCTTAGACCTCATTACTTAAATCTTTCTTTAAGCGCTACTTGAAAACCACCACTTAAACGAAAGTTTTGTTAAATATATACTTTTTTTCAGTTACTTTGATAAAAATTCGTCATAATTTATTATTATTGAAAAGCACATCGAAAGGAGCTTTTGGAAAAAAAAATGTTTCAATATAAATGACTCAGACTTATAAAACATAGATAAAAGGAGTTTAACAAAAATTAATGCAATAATAATTTACAGCTTATATTGCATGAAGAAAAAAAAAGAAAAATTATTTATTGCAGAAAAAGTATACAGATTTAAAGAAAGCAATCCATAGTTAAAACCAATTTCATTTGAAATAATTAATAGCGCCGTATAGGACAAATAAAATTTGTTTAATTTTTTTCAAGTGAATAAAGTAGAAAAATTCATTCAGGTCATAAAGAAGCGTAGATATCTAGTACTACCCAGAATTTTAGAAAGCAATATATAAATAAACCTTCAGCATGGAAACTTAAGAATTCTAATTTTTAAGAGCTACTAAATAAGAGAGCTTCAAAAGACTTTTTCATCTAAACAATACAAAAAAGCACCTTCATTAAAATGTCAATCACATCATAAGAAAAAGAGAAGAAAAGTTAAGTTGCTACATTACATTTAAGGAAAGTTATTTTCAAAAAATTGTAATATAAAATTATCTCTCTCTCTCTCTCTCTCACACACACACACACACACACAACACACACACACACACACACACACACACACACACACACACACACACACACACACACACACACACACACACACACACACACACACACACACACACACACACACACACACACACACACACACACACACACACACACACACACACACACACACACACACACACACACACACACACACACACACACACACACCACACACACACACACACACACACACACACACACACACACACACACACACACACACACACACACACACACACACACACACACACACACACACACACACACACACACACACCATCTGATCTGTCTTCTGGTCACTTAACTTCGAGTTCAAGCTTCCTCTTAACTTTACCATGTAGATTTAAAGATCGATCGACTTTATTACACAATTAATCCTCTCAAAATATTTAAATTATTTATCATAAATTTTGTCTCAGCGAAATATTAATTTTCGAAGGATTTTGTTACATTATTAGAATAATATTTGAGGCATACATTGAAATTAATTTCAAATATACTTTTTAACTTAAAGGCTATGGAGATGCATAAATTTTAAATTTTCCATTTTATTTCAGATAATATGTGGAACATATGTTTAATAATTGCACATGCTTGATAAATTCTAATTTTTACGATATATGTGCTCCTTGGTTGCTGAATACGATTTGATGCAGAATTTTCCCTGAAGGCAATTATAGCATGCTTCTATGGTTGAAATGCACCGAGTTTTACTAAGTCTGTTTTCGTGCCCAATAGCACTTATACAGCATTTACTGCAGCTTATCTGGGAGAAAATTAATTACGTTGCCAAATAGTAGTTTGTGATGCGGACTTCGTAAATCATGATTGAAGTATTTGACACCTCGTTTGATGGCGACAAATCGTTTGACACGTGTATATCCATAAGCGCTGGCAATTCTACATCAAGGCAATTTCAATCAGAAATTAATTCAGCGCTGTATCATCTGCAATTTCCATACTGTACTGCTATTCGGGTCTTTTAGTGACGTAAATATGTCAACGGAAATGGGTGAAACTATAAAGGAACGTCACATGTTATGGAAGTGACTTGCTTTTCATTTCTTGTAATTAATTATACGACACAAAACTTCCCGAAATATTTCTCTTTTTTGTAAAATATCATATGCTTATATAAAAATTGACTACCTCTTAATAAAATAAAATTAAATAGTACGATTCATGTATTGTGCAACACATAGGAATCTATTGTCTATTTGTTTTGTTATAATTGCTTGTGAGTTATTTGAGAAAAAGAGTATTTGCATGAATGTAATAAAAATGAATGTTTATTTTTAAATATACAATAAGTTTTTATTTATAACTATTTTCCATAAAATATTTCTTAGATAACGCATCCTTTTGCCTAAATGTGCGATGGGAATTAATTTAGCAATATCACATAATTAAAATTAGAAAGAACTTGCAATAATAAATTAAGTATCTACATATAAATGAAACATGTAATTATATATATACTGTTTACCGGCACTTCTGCTAATACACCTTAGTGTCTAAGGTCGTGAAAACTTAGATGGGCACAGTAGACTTTTATCCTCTATGGGCTGTTGTGTAACTGAGTTTAATTATATATATATATATATATATATATATATATATATATGCATTTATGTATTTTATAAAAATTAGAATATACATTAATAATTTTAAATATCCGCATATATGCTTAGCTCCTAAATTTCACAAGAACTCTACAATGTTTCATATTGTTACAAAAGGACAAATTATATATAATAACAAAACTAGAAAAATACTTCAACAGTTCATACTCGGTACAATAAACAATTAAAATAATAAGGAACTCATAAATCGTGTGAAAAATTAATATTTTTTTTATCTAGAGTTGATATTAATGATATGATAAATATACGGTTCAATTTCATAAAAACGAATTATTGGTCAATATTCGAATTTGTACACAGATATATTGTACTTTAAATAGAAATGAAATTGGCCAGCCACAAAACTGGTTCTAACTCCTGGAATCAGTCAAGGAAGATGCTAGGAAGTGATCACGTAAGTCAAACGATTTACAGGTGAAGGTATTTTTGCGTTGAATTATAAATTGGACCATAACGTAACTACCTACAAGTTACAACTTCATTATTAGATCTAGTTTTCAGTACACCATATCTAGTAAAAGAGTAAGTGTAAACAATACCTTTTTGAACTCCAAGTAAGACAACTTTTGTGCCAATAAATCATCGATTGCAGGAGCTATATTTTTCTACATCCAATTGGAGCGAGGGGGGAAAATGCCATAAGATCATTGATTGATGTGTAAGGTTTATATATAAACTATACACCATTGATTTATACTCTTTAATACTGGTTAAAACGATTCGAAAGTGGAGTTTTTGACATAGAGGGTATGGAAAGTATAAGAAGGCCAGAGACTTTCAAAGATGCGGAATTCGAGACATGATTGGACGAAGATTCATGTCATGCGCAAGAAGAATTTCAAAAATAATTGAAGAAAGAATGTCATGACGCCTAATAGATATGGCACTGCTATAAAAGCAATGAAACTAAGCTCAGTATGAATTATATATAGCCAATAAATGCGGAAAGGAGATTTTAGATTTGGGAAGACCTGAGACACAAAAGCAATTACGAAAGTAGTAATTGCAATGAATTATAACTCATAATGAAAAGTGTATACATTACGACAATTAAATATATAATAATATGTACCCAAACATGAGCAACAGCTATGGATCTATAAATTCTCGGATCGAAGATCATATTTTGCATTTGAAGAGAGCTACTAAATGAAGTAAATTACAAGATTCTGAACGAGAATAAGACAGTAATGGATTATCAACATAAAGTTATTTTAAAATTTTATGATTTTGATCCCACAGTGTAAGCAAGAATTAGGCAAAGTGATTTCTTAACACACTAAAGCTATAAAACCTCGAACATGCTTACTTAATGATGCAGTAATAATAAAATATATATATATATACGCGGAAACAGCCAAATGGGACATTTTACCCCACCGCCGTATTTTTTCCAGATATTACTTTTTTTTATATTACGACTAACTTCTTTTGAACAAAGGCTAGTGACCTGCTTGAGAAGCATTTCTGTTCTTAGGAGGATTGCAAAAGAGAGGCTGATTCTTTGATTGTCTCTACAGATAATCCTTCTTACTTAACAGAATTTATTCGCATGCTGCCCAACATATGAGGAAAAGTTGTTTGCTAGTATTGGACTACACTTCAAGTAGTTAATTTTATACTGAGGCTGCACAATACAGCCCAAATTTTTGGAACAGATATTTTAAAATTTTATTTGTATACCGGTATATAAAAATAGTTTTCAAAAACATAGTCCTTACGGAAATGTTCTTACCAAATATTTGCATAGAATTTTTTTTTTATGGTTATTCTATTTTAGAATTTGCTAGGTGTCTGACGTTAAAGAATGAAATTTAACATTTTATGAACGCTTTAAAATAATACAAGGGATTTTTTTTCCCTTATTTTGAACCAAAACACAGTATCAAAATTTTTATAAGATAATATGTGAATATATATATATATGAATCTTATAAATATGAACTCAGTCCTTTTTATGCTGGAAAATATCTTTGAAACTTACCATATATGGAACATTTACTTTTCATCTGGTGTTTTATGGCTTCTGAGGTTAAAATATGATGTTTAGTAACAATTGGAAGGAAGTCTATATTGTTACAGTAAACTGCAGAAATGTATTATGGAGCTTATCGTTTTTTATGGTATTTCTTATAATATTTCCACATAAAATTAAACAAAAGTTTATCAAATAAAGGCATTGTGTTCATCTACTCATCCTAAAAGTGCAATAAAAACTTTAACGAAATTTTACCGTAAGAATGTAATTCGAAAAAATATTTGCAAACGTTCTGCTCTCCATTCGATGTTATAACAATAGGGAATTTTGAATTATGCAAACATGAAGAGAAAACCACAGAGAAAGTTCAGTGCAGAGGGTAAGAAAAGGCAAATCAAACAATATGTATGCGAAATAACAAAGTGCTTCGTCATAAAATCCACCGAAGCCCGGATATAATGGAAAGTATGAAAATATGTATAAGTTAGAATGCATTTGGAAAAATATACTTCTATTTTTGACGGAAGAAAGCATATGTTTCATTTTTTTCTCCTAGCATATGCATTGGCTTTTTGACCAAAAGCAATTCTAGGAAATTATTCTTTGAGAATAAAAGGAAATATTTATTTAGTTATTACATTTATTGAGATAAATGTGACTATAGATTCAATATTAGGAAAAAAAATATTTATTAATACTTGTTTCAAAAGCAGACTTATAACGTAAGGAATTAAAATATTTTCAAAGAGATATAATGCAATTTACATTAAGAAAAACATTTCTATTCTAATAATACTTATAAAGTATTTTTAATTTGATAGCGATGTTTATTATGCAAAACGTTAAGAAATTATAATAACAACTTTTGAAACAAAATAAGCAAATCTTTTGCACATAAATTTTGAATGAATTATGAAGCCAATTTTGTACTAATATTACTTTTAAAAAATTAACTTAGGTACCATTAAAAACACTTACAATTTCTATAATTATAGAAATCTAGAATAGCTATTTATTTGTTCAAAAATTACAAAATTATCTAAGAAAATTTGCGTATTATATATAAAATCAGATTCATTATAAAACGCATACGTTAATATTTATTGAAATAATTAATTAAAAAGCAAAGGTGAAAGTTTTGTGTTATTTATGATTTACTTGAAGAGGCTGTGGTTTAAAGGTTTAAATTTTTATCCAAGTGTAAAGTGAGAAAAATTTAATTTATAAACGTTCTTGTAAATGTGAAAAAAAACTCTATAACGATAAATTAAGCGTTATGAACCAGCCATGAACTATGTTATAATTAGAAAAAAAGATAAAAACGAAATGAAACAAGTTGTATAAAAAAATTAAGTTAATTCCTACTTTGAATGGATGAATAGACAGTATTTTATTAATAATTGACAATTTTATTAAGATAGAACTTGAAATAGTAGATAATAAATAAGAATAGAGTGAAATAATAGTAAGAATTGAAAAAAGAGCATGGTCGGTCTGCATTGTGGTAACAATGCACACCCGGTTTGTCTAGTTTGGTTGAAAAACAGGTTTCTACACCAACTTTTGTCTGTGTTTTAACAGTTACATTGTTAAAACAATAGAGACGAATCTAAAATGGCGTCAAAACCGGTAATTAATTTAATTAATTAATTAATATTTGAAAAAACTGAACACACATCAAGTGTCCTTCACTACAAGTTTAAAAAAATTTATTTGAACTTGATTGGATAAATAGAATGCATTTTAATTACGACTGAAAATTTGAACAAGACAAATATATAAATAAATATAGAGAGAGAGTGAACTAATAGTAGGAGTTGAAAAAGGATTTTAACAAAACGGAACTATTGAAACATTTTTCGAATATCAAGTAGAAGGGTTTTCGACTGGAGAAATTTTGGATTGTTTTAACAGAAATATTCACATATTGAAATACGCCACGTGTGATATTTCACCAGCAGCTTCCTCTTCTTGTGTATGAATTGAATTTAATTGGCAAATTTCGCTTCCCAGAGGGAACGTACAAAATAAAAGATTATGACAAACACATAGAAGATGAGATGCCAGGGTTATCATATTAGTGACTTTATACCCCTTGATGATAAATTTGGTGAAACATGATATCACAAAAAGAAATCATTGAGAAGACTGTAGGATCAACGCTTCTATAAACTGCAATGAGGCTGTTATAAGGTATCCGACTATGTTCGAATCCGTGATTTTAAAAAAGCGCATAGATGGATAATCTTCATGATATTTAGTGTCACTTAGATTAGAATACTTGTATAAAATAGCTTTAAGGACATTTTGAGAAAAATAAATGATTTAAATACAATATTTGGACAAAAAATTAACTTAGAATAACCTTTTACTAAAATGTTCTCCTTTTGTGAAAAATGATTATATTATAATAATATTTTGCCTGTATATAGCTCAGACCTCTGTACAGAGGCTCAACTATGATTTTTGAAAAATTCATTTTATTTTCAGAGTTACAACCAATTGAAATAATTACCGGCGTTTTTTTCTTAAAATTTCTTCCCTCTGCTGTCGTAAAACATGGATAAGCCCACTTCTATGTTATATATTTCAAACATTCTAGTTGAGCCTCTGTACAGAGATCTGATCAATATAGAGGCAAAATATTATTATAATCGAAGCATTTTTTCACAAAAGGAGAATATTTTGAATATGGGTCATTCTATGTTAATTTTTTGTCAAAATATTGTACTTAAATAATTTTTTTTGTAATACTATTCTTAAAACAATTTTATATACATTTTCTAATCTAAGTGACACTTAATATCATAAATATTATTCATTTATACGCTTTGCAAAATTATGGTTCCGAACGTAGTCGGGTACCTTAAGGATCTTTGAATCAACGGTCAACGCAATTCAGAATAGAGTTCAGTCGAAATAAGAATCTGCTTGTGCATTTACTGTGCAAGGAGAAAGAAAGGGTTTTTATCGGAATTCCTGCAAGTGAAACTATTCTAGAGAACGATTTCTGAAACTTTGCAGTGCTTGTTTATAACAAGTGCATTTTACTCAAATTAACGTGTTGTAATATTTCTCTATGTGCTTACGTTGATTGGTCTTCGCGTTGTCATCTGTTCACACTTGTCTATGAATAAATGTTATTTTCAAACAACTGGAATCGTTGTTTGTATTTTCTCCATGCAAGAATTGCAACAACATGATAGTTTGACAGCCTTTGTCAGATATTATTACAAAATCAATGCTATTAAAATTGATGACTGAAGAAAGATTTAAATAGGTTTAACGTTATATGTGATGGAACGAAGAGAGGAAACGAATTATATTTTCTGATGAAAAGAGTTATTTAAACTTGACGGTCCTGAAGTCAACAACAGGTAATTGCAAAGAACTGAAAGAATTGTCTACTTGACTATGAGGGGAAGGGGAAAAACCTAATCATGAAATATTGGTAATTTACAGTGTATTTCGGGAGGTCCGGACTCTGCATAATATCCTGTATACAGTATGATTTTGTGGTACCGCTTGAACCTTTATTAAAAAGTGGAGGTGGTGTTAATTATTATCAGTGCAATGCATTTTTACGTTTAATAAAATGCACCTAAGAAGAATAAACGTTTGTCATGATCAAATATAAATCCCAATTTGAATCCTATGAAAGAATTCGCTGAAAAGTACATTAATTAACAGTTTTCACGTAACTGCACAAATGACCTAAAAGTAGCCATTGTAAAATAATGGCATAAATTATACGAAACTGAAAATAGTTATTTCCTCATCTGAAACAAGGTTATCATGAAAAATAGATGACAAATATCATACTAATATCCATACTTTTTAAATATTTGGATAATTTGTTAACATTGTATTATTTTTTTTTTCTAATATTTTTGTTAACTTAGTGATTTTTGGCATTATTCTCGAAATTATTGAAGCGTCAATGTCTCTAATATATTGAAATATCATGTTTTATGTTATTAAAATGTAATTAGAACCTATATTTTCTAGTTTCGATACTAAAAATGAACAGACTGAAACAGACTGGTATGAAATATTATGCAATTTTCGTCACGTTACTTCAAACTCCAAGCAGTGCTCTCTTATTTCCCAACCCACAAACATTTTCTTGCAGTCTACAATTAGATCGATTTTCTTATTAAGTTACGATATATATATATATATATATATATATATATATATATATACTCAGATATTAAATGCATTTTATTTAACATAAGGGGCATTTCTAAATAAAATCGTTTTGGTCCAAATTAAAATGAGATTTATAAAAAAACTTTTTTTATACAGATTTTTTCTAGCTAAAATTGGGAAAAATTTTTAAATTTAACTTTTAATTATATCATTTTTCTATCTATAAATAAAAGATTTTTTTTTAAAGGGGATTAATTTAAAATTTAAAATTTGTTTACAAAATTCTATGGAAAAACCATGGAAATTTAGTTAAAATAATTAAAGATCATTAATCACTGATACTATGAATTGCCAAAAATAGTATTAAATAAATATTACCTTGATGTATAAATTAATGTTTTTATATGTTTTATGTTTAAAAAGAAAACAATAGATTTTAGAATAAGTTATTTTCAGTTCTTAAAATTTATTAATTTTTTTTGGGCTTTAAATTCCCTATTACACCTTTTTTTTTAAAAAAAGGTTTAAAAAAAATAGAAAAAAATACGATAAACAGCTGAAACATTGCGTTACTATAAATGAACGTAAATTTATTACACTACTTTTTATTACCATTTCGTAACGTTTTACGAGCAAATTTATTCCAAATTTCTAATAAAACTATATAAATAAATGTAAAATTATTGTTAATTTTAAGTAAAAGCTTAATTACATTTTGACAGAAATAACAATTAAATAAGCTATTGTAAATAAAATAATGTCAGCTACTGAAATTCTTTTGTAAAATTATGTTAATAAACATTTAGAAATTATTGTGTACACATTTAAATTTTTTTCGAGACTCCATTAAAATGTATCGGTTTCTCTTAAACAAATTTATGTCTAATTACATTTTAATCCTCACATTTTGATTATAGCAGTTTGACAAACATTTGAAAAATAATTCGTTTTGATATTTAAGGCATTCACATGTAAAATATTTTATTCCTTTGAATTAATTTACATTTTAATACAGTTTAAATTTTTAGTATTTTTATATTACTAATTAATTTAACCAATATAGTTCCATTATTAATGTCAATAAATGCTTTCAAGTAGATTTTTTAATCTCTCAAATTGAAGAAAAGTATTAAATGCAATTTTTGTCTAAATAATGAGTTGTTCATTCATGCTATGACAATGATCAATTAATCGTTAAATTAGTTCAATTACGTTTCATTATGTTTGACTTCATTTAGAGGTTATCGAATTTTTCTTACTTTTCTGCAAAAGTTTAAGTTTTACTCATATTTCTCGGTAAATTTTAAGTACAATATTATGAATAAGTTAATGACCGAAAAATATATATATTCTAGGATCCGTTTCCTCTTAAAAATCCATAATTAGTTTATAAATTGCTGATAATAAATAATTGAAACGTAATAAATGTGCATGATTAGTACAAGAATAAATCATGTGTTTAAAATCTAGCATTGTGCTATATTTGTTATAGTAATATCTTTGTTTTTCAAGGTTCTCACACACACAAAAATAGTGATTGAATTTCTCAAAATTACTCGTTAAAAGTACAAACAAATGCTCAAAGAACTGTACCCGTACGATTCATAGTTAACGAGAAAAATACGAAAAAGGAAATAACGATGCTACAGCCATATTATACACATCAACATCACTATTTGCAAATATTTACAAACACAGATGTTTAATGTGCCTGTGCCATGCATATCAAGGCAGGTACGAGCATGCCGCGGAGTGGATGAGTGCTCAGGCAGCAGGAGCACGGTATCCACACAAGTACAAGCAGTATAAAGACGAGCAACTAAGTCCGTTTGTGTGGTCACTATGTCTCGATATACCAATTTTTTGAGAATCTCTCTTTTGCAGACTTTCCAACGGTATGAGATCCAGTGATTGTGAGGGTCATAAAATCGGACTCCTTCATCCGATTCAGGGCCGGGGTATGCCATATTCAGCCAATCACATACAGGAGCACAAAAATGTGCCAGAACCCCATAATGAACCATAATGCATCACCATTCATTCATCATCCTGCCTTTTAATTTAAAATATCTTCCTCGTAAACTATGGATAGTACAGGTACAGTCATTTGGACATTATTTATGTATTCACAAGGATGAATCTAAATGTGCAGAGTTTGGGAGCTATTTATGGGAAACCCTATATAACTTATTTGAATGATGCATATAAGATAATTATGATGTAGAAAATAAATTCAATGATTTTAGCTGAGAGAGAGAGAGAGACGAAGGGTATTCATTTACCCTCGTTTTATTTACATTAAATATGTATTATGTTATCGAATTTCGTGTGTGTATTTTGATGTATGCTGAATAATATCTTTTGGAAGAGAATTTATACATGTATTTTTTAAGATTGCACTCATTCTCTTACATCATGCAAAAATGAGATAAGACTCGAACATAATAACCTCCGACATCATGATCGAAATCACATTGGGCTATATTCGTGATGGACACATGAAAAAACAATCACGTGTTTTCCATTGAATTGAAAACAAACTGACATTTGACTTGCACTTGTTGCTCTACTTGTAAGATTTAGGCACAATTTCAAACTTGAAAAGTGGGCAAAATGTTCAAATATTAAGAATTTTTCAAAAAAGTTTTTCAAAATTAAAAAAAAAAATACATACTTCATATAAACTTTTAAAGGGAATGCATTTTGTTTATACCTCGGCGTGTTATCATTTTTGACAAATACGTATTTTAAAAGAAAGTTTCTACAAAATGTAAAAGTTGGCAATAGAGAAGCACATTGACTGATTGGCTGAAAATGATTGATTGTATTTATCGTTTGCCATTGCCATAGACTCTATGGCAACATATGAATTTCTGAACTGATTGGCTGGAAAAACATGATTGTCGTTTTCATACGTCGTTATCATCTATGACGTCACATGAATTAAACCCAATGAATTACAAGTGATAAATGGAAAGAAATATAATATTTTCAAAAATAATTTCTGCATCAAAAAATATCATCTAATCGGATTGACTATATTTGGAGGTATTTTAAAAAGTTAAGAAATTTTATTTATAGTTTATATTCATGAATAGCATTTACGTACATTATACTCTATTAACTACGATTCTCATTGAAATTTCAACATATACCTTTCCTTATCAAAACGTATTTCATACAGTATTATTTAAATTAATTTTATTGAAAAGTTTTGGATACAAAAAATTCTAATTATGATTCCAAAACGTTGTTATTAATATCCTTAACAGTTTAAGGAAGCACAAAACAACTTCTACATAAAGTTTTGTGAAACAGATTTAAGCGGTTCTTAAGAAGGTTATTACCTCACTTAGCATTGTTTTTATTATTTTTAATTATGTGATGTACCTTTTCTACACAATGGCTGAAATATTGAAGCTTAGAATTTATAAATATAAAATGGGTATAATGCATTTGATGAATGCAAATATTCATAACTTAAATTGCATTAAATACATTTAACTACTTCTAAATCTTTTGAATTTTAATTAGAAGCTTGTGAAGTCTTTTTCAAACTTCAACTTAACAAAAATATAAGTTTAAGGAAACTTGACACGTTATTTACGCAAAAGTTTCTATGAAATTCAGGAATTTTTAGTTAATTAATTAGATTATATTCAAGATGTTATAGCAATTTAACTAAACATTATGAAGTATTGCATATTTATACATATTCTTCTAAGAAGAGTTTGAAATTTCAATTTTATTTGTTTTGGAAATAATGCGAACTCCTATCTATATTGTGTAAAACTACGTAAAAAACATTTCGACAAATGAAAATTATTAAACATTTAAATTTTGTGAATTAGGGTATTTAAGTTGATAATCCTTAAATGTCCAACTAAAAAGAAAAAAACATACAAAAGTAGTTTTAGATATTATTTAAAAACTTTTAAAGGGAAACTGGGACAGCTAGATTATTTCATCATGGATAAAATATTTATTATTTCAAGCCTTATTAGAATTGGACCTGATTTCTAACAAATCCCAAAGTGCATTCAATTTTGGAATTCAAATTTTATGAAGTAAGTGAAAAATTAGATACGTTTTGAACACGACTGTATACTTATATAAGGATAAAAATATGCATTTGGAAATAATTTTTGATTCGCTATAAAAATTTTTTTTCATCCTTTTAAAAACTCTATTCATCGTTTTAAAAATCTATTTATCCTTGAGCAATTTTTTTCATTATATATTAAAAAATATTTTCAAAATGAGTTTAATTTCCATTCCGAAGTCAAAAGTACATGTGGCCGCGGTAGCCGAGTTGTATAGGTATCGGATCGTGGCTTGCCTTGTCACGAGTTCGAGCCCAGTACCACTAAAGACCCGCCGTGTAGGGCAGCGATGCACGTTAAATCTGTCGAGAGTTGAAACGTCCTCCCGTTGGTGTGGTAGTTAGGAGAGAGGAGCAGCTCAGGTGTCGTCCACGGCACTTGACCATGGTTCAAAATTACGTGGTCCGTCGCCAAAAGCCCTCGTGTAGCTGAACAGTTCGACGTTAATATTCAATCATTCATCAATCAGTCAAAAATACACGTCCGTATTTATTCATACTTCATTACTTATAGTTATTTTCCTTTTAATATAATAAAATGACATATTTCTATCTAAATCAACTTGCTTTTCCTTTATCTTTAACTAAATATTGCTTAGAAATCAAGTATTATCATTTTAAAATACTCTAAGAAGATAACAACGTAAAACAATATTCAGAAAAAGGGGAAGGCCACTTAAAATTTTCCCACAAAAGAACAATAACATTCCTTTCCTTTTTTTGTTTTGTTCAGAGGGAAATCATCTTTTAATCAATTTTTTCATACTTTAAAACCCCTTTTTTCCCCTTTATTTAGATTGTAAATTTTTTGTGTTTTGTAAAATTTATTGATTTTAAGTATATATTTGCGATTTTGTTGTTTGTACGTGTGTGCATATGTGTGTATATGTGTATGCATACATGTGTAGTATATGTATTTATGTATATGTGTGTGTATGTATAGAAATAAGTGTATGAGTTTTTATTAAAAATTTGTTTTTTAAAAAAACTTATTATGATGGGGTTTTTCCCAAAATTCTTCCCCATAGTAAAATTTTTTTAAGTCCCAAATTGAGCCCGTTTGCATGTGAGCAATTTTGTATTTAGTTCTGTATTTAATGTAATTGCATTCATTCTTGTTTCTTTCCCTTTTGATTCCCATTTGTGCCTGTATTCTTCTTTACATTTCGTACTACTTTGATTGAGTGTTAAATTACGTTTGCAAGCTTTTTGTTATACTTTTGTTAGCACACAATTAATATTTACATGGAGTCTCAAAAAAATAAACATGGTAACGTTTAATATGTAAATGCTTTAGGAAAAGTATGCAATTCGTATCTCAAATTAATAAACTTAAATCAAATTTCCATTATTCGCATTATTTTAATTTGTGATAATACTGTTTAACATCGTAGAACTTGATTTCTAAACACCGTTAAAACTGTGGAAGTTGTTCATAATTTTCGAAGATTAGCGTTTACCTTAGATATTACATGATTTTCTCTACTATAGTACATATTTATAAAGTAAACGATTCACATGCATTCATTTGGGAATCTTAATTCAAAATAGTACTTTGAAATATGGTGATTAATATTTCACTCATGTATGAAAACTTTTGAAAATTGCATTTACATTACTTTTTTTCAGCACAATTTGAAAAATATATTACTATAGGTTTTTCTTTTATATAACTATATCACTTTAAATAGTCCATTTTAAATTCATTCAATGACAAATAACTTTTCTTTTGGAAAAAACAAACAAACAAACAAAAAAAACATTGTATATGCTAGCCGTTGATGAAATAATTTAGATATATGAAAACGTTACTATTTATTTTTAAATTTAACAGATAATAAAAGGTTTATAATACAAAAAATATTTCCTAAATATTTATGTTGATTTTTCCTTATTTATACATATTAAATTGAAAAAAAAATATATTATGTCAATACAATGTCATCGAGTAGAAAACATAAAACAAGGAAAGAAAGTTTTGATAAGCAAAAATAAAAAAAATCAAAGATTAAATTATTTGTGTGCATATAGATATTAATATATGAAGTTAAATTTGTTAGCCGGCTTTGTGGCGTAGTTGGTTTGTTGCTGTCCTTCTGTACCCAAGGTTGTGGGTTTGACCCCGGCCCAAATTGGTGGATTTTCCACATGATTATACGGCATGAAAAGATCCCTTTAGTGTCGGTTTGGCTTGGGTGCTCTAGGCAAGATTAAATTCCTAAGTACGAATTTCTCATTGGCAGAGCTCAGATGACTCCCTCTGGGTAAGAAACGGTGTCAGAATTACTTGTGGTAATTGGTATCGCCTAAATGGTACCGCACTAAAAAGAGATACCAGCTCCTGGAGAACGTTCCAGGTCTGAAAAGGTAGAAATACCAATACTCAGCCCCATTACAGAAAAAAAAGTAGTTAAATTTGCTTTATAAATGGATACATGTATATCAATACAACGACTAACTTTTAAAAAATAAATATGATTTATAAGTAAAGCAAAGTAAAATGATTATATTTGCGCAAAGGATCAAAATTTGAATTTTTTAAAAGATACAATACCTATTTTACATAGTTTGAAAGGGAATCATGGATATAACATTCTTTACTTTTTATACAATATTTAACAAAGAAAATGTTTCACAACATGTGAAACAAAATTTACGTATTACCACGTTCTTTTTTTTTTCCTTTTCAAATCGCATTTTGAAGATCATGAAATGATTCTTTTAAAATACCAAACGTTTTAAATAACTTTTTTTATGGCTACAAAGAACACTTCATAGAATTAAAAGAAATTTTCACTCCTTTTCTTCATTGAAGCAAGTGTGTATAACGAGACAGTAATTGCCTACGGAACACAATCGCTGGAAAATCCAAGGTCTGGGAAAGACCTTATCACAAGAAGGACTGTCTTGTTAGAACTTACAAAAGCAACACATTTACCTGTAAATACTTCATCATAATCCAATATCAAAACAAGCTCAAAAGTTCTTCCCCTCCTTTTGAAGAAACTTTTCCAAAATGAATTTTTTTCCTCTTTTTCGTGTGTGATAAACCTTGTTTACTTTCCTTCTTTCAGAAGTTTCGACAGTTTCTATTCTTCTCCTCCGAGGCTTGTTATCTGCTGCATCAGCACTAATGTCCTGTTCTAGGGCCTCTTCTTGAAAAACACCACCGGTTTCCCAAGGCCCAGACTCCCAAAGAAAAATTGATTTTCTATTTCTAGACTTTTGGGCGTATTTTCTACAAATAACTACTTTTTTCCCCTTTTCGAACGGATGAATTATATCTTTTGTCAGATTTTTAGTAATACAGGTTCAAGAAGCCAAAAGCGTCTGATATACACAAATAAAGATAATGTTGTTCTTGTGTACTTCACAAATAAGTATTGAAATACTTAAACATAAATTTTCAAATGAATTGATTTTAAGAAATATATAAAATAATATATAAAGTTTTTTAAAATACATATTGAATTTTTGTTACTTATTTCTACATCTATAAAGATAAGATTCATAAAAATGATTTTAAATTCGGTTTAAAATTAAAAGAAATTCAACTTTTGGGAAAATGTATAAGATATTTATTTTATCAAAAAGAAGTATTTTGATAATATCTCGGCAGCTAGTAATTTTACCCTCAGCAATATAAATCATTTTTCGCACTCTATTACACAGACTAAACTTTCAATTTGCGATAACACACACAATTTAAATGCACACTTCGCACATGTTTTTTCATAAAATCCTATGAGATCGTCCTAACTAAACACCATCACTGAAAAGCATTATACACACATTTATAAACAACAGCACGTGACTTCTATCTTCAAAAGGCATTTTTGCATTTCTACTCACAAATTGTATGCTTGTTATTTAATAAGTATTTTTTGGTATTAATTTCATAATAAATATGGTAAAATCTTATTTATAGCAATATTTTCAAACATAATAAACTCGATTGTTTGACAAAGGTGTAATGAATTAGCGTTAACAAGATTGGACCAAAATTTTTAGGATGTTAAGAGCACAGTCAGTCGGGTAAAAGCCTTTGGGAAATCAATTTTGAGTTTTTGATATTTCTAAAATTTCCAAATCAGGACTTTTCCAATGATATAACATACTAGGCATTTTATGAATTAGAAGTATTTTTAAATGATAGTTAAAAAATCATCAGCTAGCGACCACGCCCACTTTGACAGATAAAATTGATAATATTGGCTATATAAACTATTACAAAGCCTCTATCTTTTTCATTTATTAAACGCCATTAACTTTTAACTGCAAGCGTAACTGTGTTAGGTTTTGGAGGGAACTTTATACCTTATAGTTAGAGTGTGATTCAAAATTTAATCATTAACAAATAGAAAATTAAAGATAAAATCTGTAGATAAACATAAATAGAATTACAGGATTTTTGAAGCTTTTTCTTTGAAAAGGTAAAAATTTTATAAAATTTACTGTTTTCTAAAAATTTTATTTAACTTAAACCTATGTACTGCATGCATGGATATTTACTTGTGTACTTTGAATTGAAAATTTTAAAATATTACTAATCCATTTAGCTAGAAAATTCATGTCATAACAAAAAAATTACAATTTTCATGAAATTCCTAATCATGTCTTACAGAAATTATCTTTAAAAAAAAAGAAAGAAAGAAACTGAAAAAATTATTTTTAAAATTTCCCTGAAGTATAAAGATAAAGGTTTATTCAATATATAGACAAAATCTTGAGTCTTAATGCTTAATAATTTCTAAGAAAAAGTTACAAAAGACATATTGTCATTATCGTCTCGAGAAGCTTGTTACATAAATAAAAAAAAATAAATGAATTTGAAATTTAAAAAAAAAATCTATCTTGTGGCTGTTTTAGAAATCACTTGTCTAACATATAGAGAAACTTGAATTCTGATACTTTAGAAATTTGTGCGTATATTAACACATTCAAATCCATAATGTAAACTTTCGAAATGTCGTATAATCGCATGTTCCGAATTCATTGCTTTTACATATTGATACACATTATTACAAGGCATTAAAGATGTTTTATGGTTAACTTCGATGTAAGTAATGCATCACAAAACTGAAAATTCTTTCAAGATTGATACAGAGTTTGTGGGAAATCATGTAAATTCTCAGACATGTTTAACTAAAATGCAGATTTCGTAACACAGAAAATGACAATTTTTATAAAATTGTGTATTCTTTTTTGCATAAATCTACTGAATGTGTGTGAGCAGAATTGAATTTTTTTATTATATAATTCATATATATTCTTGTGTGTTCTTACTCTTTTTGTGAAATTTTTGAAATATTCCTCAGACATGTTAAGCTAAAATGCAGATTTCGTAACAGAGAAAATGACAATTTTTACTAAATTGTGTATTCTTTTTCTATAAATCTACTGTATACATGAAATTTTTATTATATATTTCATATATATTGTATATTTATACAAATTTTTAAGCTTTGGTTTTCAATAGTTACTTAGTAATAGGTATATAAATATCTCAATATGCAATGCCATTTTCGTTGCACGTAGCTCATTGCATTCATAAAAATACATAAACTCCATGTTCAAAAAAAATAAAAACAAACTTCTTGTTGTTTTGAATACCATTCATCTAATATTTAAAAAAATTTTTTTTTTAATTCTGATACTTTATGAAATTATGTTTACATGTGAATATATTAAACACTAATGAACCTTTTAGAAATATCGTATAATCATGTATTACCAAAGCCATATTTTCATGTATTGACACATTTTCAAATGGTATTTATGATGCTTTTAAGTCAAATTTGATGAAAATAATGTATCGGAACCAAAAAGTCTTCAAAAATTGATACATAATTTGAGTAAATAATGTAACCGCTACTAAAAACCTCGATAGCTTAAAAGTAAAAAATGCTATATATGTATTTTCTGAGAAATCAAAGTAAAAAAAAAGACTAAAAAGTCTTAAAAGTAATAGAGAATAAGCTAATATTCAATAAAAAAGTGCAAATACATTTTGTTATTCATTATTTTTGTGAAGTGCCTTTTTATACTAAAAATGCAATTTTCTCAAAATGATTGTTTTCAAACCGCGTGTAATTTTTCAAAGAATCTACTGAATGAATGTACATGCAATTTTTACTGCACATAAATAATATGTAACTATATATAACTGAGCTACTTTTTAGAAGATTTTCCCAAAATATTTTGCTGAAAAGCAGTTACCGTAAAAAAAAATGACAATTTTCAAAAATTTCAAAATGATACTTTTATAATGAATTTTTTAAAAAAAGTAAACAATATATTTGAAACATTTTAACATTATTTAAATAAAAAAAAGCCTTATTAATAAATAGACAAAATTTGAAGTTTTTATATTTAACAGTTTCTGAGAAACAGGTTCCTAAAAAAGCTATATTTAACATTGTCGGTATGGGGGGTACCGACTATTCTTAATTCTTTACTTAGCCCAGTGGCTGAGTGGAAGCGTACCGCACTTCGACGAAAACAGGTCCGGGGTTCAAATCCCAGGGCAAGGTCAACTCAGTCTTTCATCGCTGCAATGGATCAATAAATGAGTACCAAGCTTACTTGGGAACTAAACACTGGGGGTTTCGTGTTGCACTAACCACATCTAACCGGAGCATCTGGTCATGCACCTCAGGGCTGAAGGTCACGAAAACTAAGTTGAAAACAGTTGCACTCTCATGGGCTGTTGTGCCACTGAGGTTAATTTAGTTAATTATTCACTTAATTTTCTATTTTAATAAAGCAACTTTTTGCACCAAATATTATAAACGATTAATTATTAACAAAATTTATATTAATATTCTTCACTGTCACTTAAGCCAATTACAATTATGAAATGTGTTATGATTTCTTAAGGCAAAAGTAACATTCGTAGATTGGCTGCAGTAGCCTAGTAGTTAAGGCACCGAACTCGTGGCAACCATGCTATGAATTCGAGCCTAGTACCGCTGAAGAACCACTGTGCAGAGGGGGGCGATCCATGCTAAATATGTCAAAGTTTAAACGTCCTTCCGGTCATGTGGTGGAGTGTGGAAGTTAGGAGAGGGAGTGTCAGATCAGGCGTCGTTCTCGTCACGACCATGATTCAAAATTACGAAGTTCGTCACCAAAAGCCCTCCAACAGCTGAGCATTATGACGTTAATATTCATTCCATATTCCTATAATTTATATCAGTTATAACTGTTTTATATAGTTTTTTTAAATTACTTAAATTACTTAAAATATGTAAAGTTATTGTGTCATGGCAGACACAGATACATTTAAATACACACCGAATTTATTTGAATCTAAGCTATCATCAATTATAAGTTGCACTCCCAATTCGCAACATGATTTTGTGAAAAATGAAAAACAGTGTAAAATAGTTTATTGATATCCAATTTTAAGAAATTAAAATCAGTTTAAAATAAAAACTAATGAAAAGTTCATAATTAGTTAATTTACGAATATTATAAACTTATAATTTAATTTTTGAATCTGTTATTACTCTATCTGCCCCATAAAACGAAATTTTCTCCTTCGATTCTAAGCCACACTCGATTTTCATCAGCATGAACATTGGAAAAAAAAGTGCGGCTTAGATTCGAGTAAATACGTTATATGCCTGCTTTATAATGTTTTAAAAAATAAGTTTTACTGAGTCAAAGTTATATTTACTATAAAGTATACCTACGAATAATGCATATAATCCGCAGTTTCAAATTAGCTTTGCATATTTATCTATTTGTAACTATTTGAAAGTAGTAACTATTTGTTACTTATCTATAATAATGATTCGATATTTAGACATATTTGAATAATTTGAAATTTGAATAAATGAATTTAATCAAACTAATAGTTACTTTTACAAAAAATTAGATGAAAATTACACATGCAAATAAAAACAATTACATTAAAAAAATTAAATAATTTTTTTCAATTCATTAAGTATTTATCACTGTAAATTTTTGTTCAGTCTTCAAATACGATGCATCGTATTTAGAAAATTATGTATTTGTAATTTATTCATTAATATTCATATCCTGTAGAGATATACAATTTTATGAAAATAATATCCTTTTAATTATGATAGTTTTAAATACTGTAAAAATACTTTTAAGACTAAATATCGGTTAATATGACATACTACTGAGGTCCCGACAAACTGCTATCTATTTTCATGCAATTTTCCTCTTAACACGAATTGAAAATCACTTAACACGAAAAGATTTGACTTCTGGGAATGAACAAAATACGGAAAACTCCAGCCGTATTGGTCTGTCTTATTGTATTTTGTAAGAATTCATTTTAGTAGAGGACAATAATGTGTGTTCAGCCCCAATTATGGAAAACAAAAGACATTTGGAGTTATTTCAAAGCTCAAAACATATAATTGATGCAGATTTTGACGATGAAATTGAAATGAATATTGCAGCTCATACTGTCACATCATCCGAAATGAGAAACGTCATGAAAAGTATGTGCATTTATTTAGATGCGCATTCCAATGATGAAACGAATAACAAAATTGACTATACCAAACAATTTGTTGACAATTTGATGTTCAAAACACAATGCAAAGAAAAGTATCTGATTATTTTCCAAAAATTCAATAAATGTTTTGATTTTCAAAAAAATTTGAAAACTTTGATTTAAATGTATTTAAGTTCTTGTGAATATTTTTGTGACACTAATTTTTATTAAATATATGCATATATACTTATCCATGTAAAGAAAACAAACTAAAAACCTTATTTTAGGACATATCTGCTTTTCTTTTTCAATATTCCCTTAACACGAAAAAATATTTCAGTCCCTTCTGATTCATGTTAAGTGATTTTCACTGTATACTGAAGTAAGCATACCCCTTTGCTAAATGTAATAAAATTTAAAATTAATTTTGCCAAGTTCTCTACACGAAAAATTGTTTCAAAACTTCAAGTTCCATGGGGCACGATAGTCAGATGGGATAGTAAGGCACAGTTAGTATAACTTTGTAGGTGATTTATTTTTTTAGAGTTTTCATGTCACCAAAGAAAAATTCAGAGTATCGAGGCTGAAACACGCAAAATCTAAGATAACTGACAAAACCAGACTTAGTTTTGTGGAAATTCAGATAAAGTGGTGCCATTCTGTTTCTTGATAATGGGTCAAAAATAGATGATCCTCCACAAAAAAGCTTTTGTATTATTTCTAAGTATGATTTTAAGAAAACAACTATTTAAGCAATCGCTATAAATTATTTTATTACGATCCTAGTAATTCAATTATTTGAAACAGAGACATAACTTAGTTTCTCATTCATTCTAGTAGAATTTCTGAAAACGTTTATTGTTATTTGCTTGCTTTTCAATTTGATAAATCGTAATTTGCGCTTCTGATAATAATTCACCGCTACATTTTGGTTAAAACATTTCTATGCCAGATTAAGCTTATGGCTTACTTTAGGTTAATTCCCACAAAACATATGCAATAATAATCTCATGTATTTAGCATGATACAAAATTTTCCTTTGCTCTTTTTCTTCTTGCACACACAATTTCTCTTACGGATAAATTATTTTTCTCTTTCAACTATCCATGCAGTTCTGATTAATGGTGCTTCGTGGAGAAGGATTACTGGCTTATGTCTTCTTCAAGGTGAAAGATTATATTTAAGCTCTCGACCTAAGGTATGGAACAGCCAAGATGTTCTTAGTGGTAAGAAGACCTGTTTCCTGTTTTGAGTGTTCCTGTGATAACGTGTATACTTCTTTGTTACTCATTATTATTCTCTGTCGAAGAGTTTTAATGAAAGTCGTCTGTTTTATTTTCGGAGTTATTTATAATATGTCCATACGGATTAGATATGGTTAAAACTTTTCTTATGGTTTAGTCGCTTAAGTTAAAATAAGTAGTTTAAGAAGGTTATGGTTGTGTAATAATAGGAAATGTACTTTATTTTTAAGTAATTACCAGAATATTGCTCTTGTTTTGGATGATTGCTCTAATTTTAAAGTTGTGGTGGTCAAGTAGTCATAGTCATGAATGTATGGCTTTATTTACTTACTCGGGAGAACCGAGCTTACCCAAAAGGTTTCGAACAGCAAACCGCCCTTTCGAGAGCATAATTTATTGATTGAAAAACGAAATACATATACAAAATGGTCCCAAATGTGAAACATTCCTCAAAATTCCCAAGAATATGAGGAAGTACATTAAATACAGTAAGGAAAGTTCTTTACAAAAGTGGTCCTCACCGGGTACTGGAAAATGATTAATAGTAAAAGTAATAACGAAAATACTTTTAAAAATATACACCCACATAAACACTCAGATTCCGGCTCACTAATGAGTCAGAAAAGCTCTTGAAAAAAAATAAAGGGCAAATGGATATAACTCTTAAAAGGGAATACAAAAATGATGGGGAGGGGGAAATGCAAGATGAAAGAGAGTGAAGATCTATATTTTGTTTATATTATATTTTTAGAAAAGAGCAAACAAAGACAGTGAACACGAAGCAACAAAGTACATAGACTCTCATAGAGGGAAAAGATGTGCAGTGACAAATCTAGGCAAACTGAATAGGTTCACCCTATCAAAATGTGGCAATTAGGTGTGCCAGGAGATGGAACCGGGTACGAAAGGGGAGGTGTCACCACACATCACATCCACCCCAATTCTTAATCCAGTTTTTGCATCCCACAGCAAAGAAAGTAACAGTTGGAAAGGAATGCGAGTCATAAAAGGAGGGAAAAGTTGAGTGATCCTCCGAATAGCAGAAGGAAATGGGGGAGAGATTGAAACCTGGCAGAAGGCAGGCAGGGACCAGCAAGCTGTTGTCGAGCTATGAATTCGGATTCTCATGCCATTGAAGACTCTTCCAGTAGAGAGAATGATGCATTTTACATATACCGTGGCCAAAATTATTCATGTTAGCGTGGTTAGGAAGTTAAGTGAGTGGGGTGCAGCTCAGGTATCACATCACTGTCACTTGAGCGTGTTGCAACGTTTGGAAGATAATCGCAAATAGCCCTGTGATGTTTAAGACTACTACGCTAATAAACACTCACTCAGTCACTGCCTTAATTCTATCTTCAAATTATAATTTAAAAAAAAAAATTAATATCACATCTAAGAAAAACTGTGCATGGATATAAGAAGTTAGTCACGTCAAGTCTTAAAAATGTTTCTTTTTTAAATATTGAAATTTATTTAGATGAGTGGGATTACACAAAAGAAAACAAGGAACACAAAAAATAAACATAGCTCAGAAAATATTGTTAAACATTGAAAATCATAAAATTATTCAACATAAGCCCTCTGAAGCATAAAAAATTATTAACCAGAAGAAAACGTGATGCGCACAAAGTAGTCGATTTATTGGATATTGAAATTGATGGCTTAAGGCAATGAAAAGTAATAATCAATGTCAACTTTCTGTCTTCTTTGTACGTTACCTTTAGTTGGGAGAGAGATATTTTAATAACGCCATGACGTTTTATATCTCCTGCAGAAATAATTGAGGATCCATGATGTAACATATCGTAATGATTCTAAAAATCAAATTTCTCACCTTCAATAAGTAGCATTCTGAATTTATTTTAAAATAAGACAACTTTTTCTATACTGAATCTTTCACATATTCTTCATAATATTTTAAATGAAACTCCGTATTCAAATGTTTTAGGTGTGAATTTTTCCCCTGTTTAAAAATGCTTGATTTTCACACATGAGATTATTTTTCTTAATAAATTCTTCAACATACCACTATTTCATTAAATATACAAATTTGACCCATATGACGTGTTGATTTTTTAAGAAAAAAGTTATTGCCATGATTGTAAAATGAAACAACTGCAGTTTTCATATATAATTATATTTATGACAAATTAGCAGAAAAAAATAACCGTCAACTTTTAAAAGACGAGGCGTAAATATTCTGACTACATTCACATATACTAACAACACAATGTTCAAATGTATAGATAGACAGTAATACAGATTTTTAAAGTACAACATACTGTATTATATTTGAATTTTCTTTTTGAATTTGAAATATCACACGCGAAATGGTCCGTTTATAAAATTAAATTAGATTAAAAGCTTAAAAGTTTTACTAAATGTAATACTACATAGTTGAATGTATGAACGTAAGACTTATTAGCATCACCTGATACTTTACAAATATTTCATTTGATCTTCTAAATTCCTTTTAAAGCTTATAGGAAATAATTTCGTTTAATTTTAATCTTCTAATTTAATTAATTATTTACTTACTTTGAAAGTATTTTTCAAATATATAACATTTATGCTGGCTGTTAAAACAGTAATAAATATACTGCATACATTTCTTAAAAATTTATTTCGAATTCAACGTCTTTTATGTTTTCAGAATTAAAACCAAATTTATTTTCCCAGACATCGTTAAATTAGAATTAAAATAAAGAGAGAAATTTCACGATTCTCTAAGGGGTATCAAGTAGATTTCCAAGTTGATAGCAATTAGTTTTAATCTCATTTACGCAATACATTCTCTAAGTATAAAACGGAAAAAGATAAAATGCTGTTTGCCTGTGAAAGTAATGTAAATTGTTGTACATGTCAATCAATGTAAATGACACTTATCTCAAACAGTTTCTATTCTTTTAATATTTTATCGAAAACGCAATTCACTATTATATTAGCACAATGTTTTAAGTCAAGAGCTATAAATATCATTGCAAAGTATTTCATTGTTTCTATATACTCTGCCATTATTTATTTTTATTACCCTATTTCGCTCAAAGGCTATATAACCCTAACGCCATTGAGTTTTCACTCTTCCGATCATCCACTAACGTTGGATTTTCTTCTCCTTCCTATAAGGCTCCCCCCTGAAGAAGAACATCTGTACACACGTTTGTAACATATGAAACAGTTCGAAATACAGATAGATGCCTACAGCTCGTCCATAACGCAGAAATATAGATTGAGATGAAAGCGCGCTCGTAACGGCTTAAGGCAGTGCTTCTCAAGCTTTCAAAATTTTCAACCCAATATTCAATCAGGATTTCCATCGCTGTCACCCTTTTCTCCTTTATACAATAACAATGTATTGAATTCAATAATACTGTATTTTGACGCTGAAACTATAATACGACTTTAACCTTTAAAGGGCCACCGTTGGACATAAACATTACGCTCAGCCAAGGTGCTAATTGTCCCGGACGTATATATACATCTTTCCGAAGTACTATATTTTCAGTATAATGCTATCCATAAAATTATTCCTACGGATTTGAAATGCAATGAAATGATCTTAACAGTATTTGCGAAGGATTTAATTATTTCAGAGTCTGTTTGCTATTATTTATCCCGCCCCCCAATACATCACGTACACGTGTCTATGTGTAAACGGTGGCATTCGGGAAAGAATCACGTAACTTTTAGTCAAGGAAGAGATTAATTGTAAACCATACAAATTATCAAGATCAATGTTAATTTTTGTATATAATTTTTTTTTATATTTGCCTGACACGTGGGGTCACTGGTTCCTAACTTACTATTGTCAAATTAATTATAAAATACATTGTGCAGTTCTGATACACTTATAAGTGTATTAAATCAGTGTAAATACATGTTTTATTTTTTATTACGTCGCAATATACACACTACGGCCACCGTAAATGCAACACCAAGAAAGACAAGAGATAGCACAACAAAATTTATTTTGTAGATAACATGTTGACCAAGTATCAACTGATTAAATTTATAGACTTCTGTGAAGTGTGGTTCCTGCCAGAATCAGTAGCCAGAGTAGCCACCATTGTTAGAGTTCACCGCTGCCGCACGCTTCGGCATTGATTCAAATAGAATTTGGATATCTTCTTGGGGTACAGCAGACCAAGCAGCTTCCACACTTTGCCAAAGTCGATCTGGTGTGGCAGTTGGGGGTGTAATCTGGGTCAATCGTTGAGCAACCATGGACCACATGTTTTCTATCGGCGAAGGATCCGGAGAGAGAGCCGGCCAGGGAAGCAATTCAATCTGGTGATTAACGAAGAACCTTTGGACAATGCGTGTCACGTGTGGTCGCACATTATCCTGTTCAAATATGGTTGTGGCCAAGCCCTGAAGGTAAGGAAGGACAACTGACTCCAAAAATCTCAGAGATGTAGCGCTAGCTGTTTAAAGTACCGGCAATGCGCACTAGAGGAGCGCGAGAGTGATATCCAATACCGCCCCATACCATAATGCCCGGTGCAGAACCAGTGTGGTGGTGCATAACGCAGCTGTTCAGCATCCTCTCTCCACGATGTCTCCAGACTCGGTACCGACCACCGTGATGTTGCAAACAAATCGTGACTCCCTCAGTAAAGACAACCCATTCCATTCTGCCACAAATCTTCTTTCATTGCGCCATTGGCGGCGGAGATGTCTGTGGTTCTGCGTCAAGGGTAGACCAAATGGACGTCTTTGGGACAGACCACCTTTCGTAAATGGCGTCGAATGGTACGCGCAGACACTGAATGATGCGTTATAGACTCAAGTGCTGTGGTATGGTTCGTGGTGTGACTGAGCGATCCGTCACCGCCATTCTACAATTTGCCTGTCCTCATGTGAAGTGGTGCACTGAGGTGGATGGATCGACCACGTCAGTCCGTTGTACCCAATGCATCCAACGGTCAAATATCGCATTACAGTTGTTTGGTTTCAACACGACTACCGATTTTCGTGAAAGATAATCCACAATCGGTAGGCCACTCATCCTTCCCTCTGTCGAACTCGGGTACTTGATCAAAAGCTGATCGCCGTTTTCACGAGACATAACTGATCGTTTTTTTAAAAGCCCCAAGAAAAACAATTGCCGAACCTGAAATCGTGAAATCTCTAAGCCTAAATAGCGCTTTGAGGCGGCGCCACAGGGCAGTGATGTGTGTCTGGCTTGAAATTTAATATTTGTATATCTCACCTCGCTAAGCATGTGGAAAAATTTTATGTTATTTGCAGGGTTCCTTCAGGGTGTTGCATTTATTTGGGCCAGCAGTGTTTTTTTTACTTTCAGCAAACAATATATATATATAAAAAAATAAATTTGTATAATATTTCAAAACCAGAAATAATAGATAATGAACATAAAAGAAATAACGTAATAAGAATATAAAAAACAAAACATGAAGATGAAAAATTTCAAAAAGGAACTATAAAAAAAAAGATCGAAAAAAATTTCTAAAAAGGAACTATAAAAAAGAACCTAGCGAGTCAAATGCAATTTTTTGGGCATAGGACCGAATAAGTGGGTTAGACTAGTTTTGGCGCCAACCTTCTCCCTTTGCAACTGGTAGGAAAACCAAATAAAAAAAAACAAAATTTAAAGTATATAAAAAATTCAAAGTATATAAAAAAAAACAAAATTCAAAGTATACAAAACTACAGAGAGTAGGGTAAAACCACTGATTAATATTCTGAAACAAATTCTCCCAATTTTAAAGCAGAGAAAAAAAAAATTTTAAAACGAAATCTTCCTACTTACAGATCCCTTCCAAGAGAATCAAGAGTCTTGGGTATCTCTGAACGTATCTTTTGAACTCCTTTTTCACTAACGAGCATAAAAGATATCGAGATAGATGACAACAATTTTGGTAGGCTTTGAATTGGTTGATTGTCAAAAAAGTAAATTTGCTAGGTTCTAGTTTGTTGGTTGTCAAAAAAAGATGATGTTTTAAAATGTGTGTGGAAAAGATGTAAACTGTGATATGAGTGTTAGATATAATCTTCACAGCAAGACCACTAACATGCGACTTTGAAATCCATTTTGTTTTGGTGGATTTAATCGAAGTAGCAAGAGACTAATATATTTGTGATGAATATAAGCTTTAAAAAGTTAAAAAGGGGATTCATGATCTAAAACAACATTTAAAAAATTTTTGATATTATTAAATTTATCGATTTTGTGGGGAGTTGTTTTCATTTCTAAATAAAAAAAAAATAACATTTCTGTAAATTGATAAAAAGCAAGTACTGCCATTTTAGTTTTTTTTATATGGAACTTAAAAGAATCCTTTTGTCAAAATGTTTTCACTTTATTTTAAAA
>BMAV01025473.1:18576-35794 GCA_019973955.1 Trichonephila inaurata madagascariensis
TTTTTAGTTGCAAATCTACTACGAAATAAAATTTATTTCTGGCAGTGGTTTGTGCTTTTTTCTTTAAATAGTCCTGAAATTCTTTTTGGTGCTAGTTTGATATCAAGGGGTACGCGCCAAGTTGTTGTTTATGTTCGTCAATATGGACGATAACATTACAATATGGTTACCTTGATATTTTTGTCGTCTACTGATGTGGTTGCCATGGGAATAACGTATATTAGAAATAACTTTTATTGTTTTTTTTTCCCGTGGTAACACTATTAGTTTCAGATGATTTTAATTAGATTCCTTTAAAAATTTAACCAATTTTAAGTGTAATTGTTCAATTATGTCCGTCTTCTGTTTTATTTTATGCTATTTTTGAATATGGATATTTCTAATATGGATGAGTTCTACGATATTTCTTTTTTAAAGAACGAGGTATAAATCGTTTATATATTCGCTTTATTTTAAGTTTAAAAATGCTTTTTTTTAACGTTCCTTGTGCGATGAAATTCTTTGAAGGAACTTGCAGCTTTTAGAATATTGCAAGTTTTCAGTACTTTGTAATTGATATTCATTATTTATTTTAATGTATATTATGTAATTATTTTATTAATAATGTAATATATGAAAATGCAATTATATAATATTTTTTAATATTCGTTATTTATAATTGGTTTTTTTTATATTTATTTATAAATATTATTACATTATGTTATTTATTTATAATTATAATGCATTACGAGTTTTTATTTTATTTTATTACAATGCGATGATTATTCTTTTTATAACTAATAGTAAAGTATATTATATGATTCTTATATATAATAATTATTATTAAATCATACTATATAAGTATTATATATAATTACTATTAAATTATATTGTAAGATTATTATATACTGCATATAATACTATTACTAGTACATGTTACTTTTTATTATATTACATTGATATTCATTATTTATTGATTGATCTTGGTTATTCTCAGCCTCTTCCTATATTCTTCATTTGAAATACATTTCAATGTATTTCCAAACAATTCTTTAAAATTTTTGTGCATCATTAAATTACCTCTAGGCCACCATCTTGGATTTCATTCCAGCAACGACAAGCGCTGCTTGGCGTAATTGCTTTATCGCGCCAAGCGGCGCTTGGCGCCATGCCCCGGAATATCAAACTAGTTCCTCCTTTCTTTTTTTGGTAATTCTCGTTTAAATTATGATTTGATAATTAAAATTCACTTGGAATAAAACACTTATAACACAGAGTTCAAAAATATTTCATGTGTAATTTAATAAACTATAGATTTGTTGAGTGTTAAAATTTTTACTTATTTGAGTTCCTACTTTTATTGCAGAATTATGAATTATTGGTTAAGAACCGAGTGTTTAAAACGGAAAACTATTGAATTCATTGTTCTGAGGCGACTGTTTCAACGCGACCGTTACCATCGTTTTAGGAGATAAAAATTTCTATAGACATTTGCGAGCCTATAAGTCATCTACAAATGGAACTGTTAATTTTTGTGGAAAGGAAACACACACATAAACAATTCGATAATTAGTACTTAACTAGTAGTCTTGTTGCAAATACAATAAATATGATCGTAACTACCTCCCCTTGTTTTCTTTTTCTCGTTTGCAACGAAAAGTCACGAAAAGAGCAATTCGTCAACTGTCATGAAATTGTTGCTAATAGATGTTTGGCTCCATCCAAATTAAAGAGACCTAGAATGCAATAATTATGATCTAATGCATAAAGGTGAACAAATCTTCAAACAGTGCACAGTGTTCTCTTCAAACAGTGTCATCCATGATGAAGAAAATTTCTAAAATTGAAACGGAACCATCACTGAAACTTCATTTATTGTCAGATTACGTATTGCAAAGGCTATCTGTACGTATTGCCAAACAACACTATACGCAAGTGACTTCACACAACTTTAGTCTGGGGTTAACAAGCTTAGAAGTTAGATAACTTTCGAATTTCTTAGTTAAAGACGACGAAAATACCAAAGTAGTGGAACTTGCTGATATTCTGGTGTTTATAAGATATCTATTAGAAATGCATGTAGAAAAACTCTTGATAAGTAAAGTGCTGGAAACTTATGCTACTGTCAACGAAAGCTTCGGAGTTATCGACAAATGAGTATAAAAAAATGATTTAGAATGGCGCAAATTTATAGGAATACTTTCAGCGATAAAGTGATTTCAAAGATTGGGAACCCAAGACAGACGTATCTAGGAGGAAACAAAGGACAAAAAGTGTCATTAGCAACCATTGTCTCAGACATGGGTATTCTTTGATTTCTAAAAAGGATGCCACTTCAAACTCGTATTGAGTGGTGCTGTGAAGAAAAGTAATCAAGTTAAGACACGTTCGCTCCAAATGCTTCTTTTAGAGTTTACCACCGAATATTTGGGTATAGATGACTTTTACGTCTTGCTGCACATGAAAGACCGTTAGCTATTTGTGAATAATGTTATGCAACAATTAACTGATGTTGATTATCTGTTTAAATTGAGAAACATTTCTGACATCATTGAAAAACTAAATGAAAACATCACTTATCTTAAAGAAAAAGGGAGAAACATAATTAAAGAAATTTAAGAGCTTGCGTAGCATAATTAGATTTTAAAACGTGTACCGAGAGCAGAGACATCACCAACTTTCTTCGGTTGCAAAAATTAATCAAAACACATCAGATCAACCTTCAAATCAACTTCCTCGAAATCGTTGTTATTGCCCACTTGCAAGCTTTGAAAGCAGCGTAGTTGATTAATTTCCCGACATTGACTACGCTTACATAATATATTCTGCTTGATAATGAACCAAATTTTCTGTAACGCGAAATGGAAACCTACTGGAATGACGAATGAAAATTTATAAGAATCTTGAAATCAGCGAAGACGAGAAATAAAGTGTGAAAACATATTTAAGAGTTCTGAATGTAGATGTATGAAGTCAATGCTTTTGGCAAGGCTGTAGTGATGCGTTTTTACTTCATCTTTTCTTTGTGAGTCTGTTCTCAATGTATAAGTACAGAGAAAAAAGAAACAGAAGAAAACTTTCTGGGTCAAGTTATTAGAAAGCAAAATGTAAAATTAAATAAACTTCTCAAATATAAGAAAATTATGAAATATTTTTCCCAAACAGTTTTTTGTTTATCGTATTAAAAATAATTGAGCTTTGAATTTGGACCCGTTTTTCTTCTGTTCCTTCGAATTCGAACCACTTTAAGAGTAGCTGTGAGGCGACATTTTTTAGTTCGACAGGGATGCCGCGTCGAAAAAAAGGTTTGATTTCTTCAGGCCCGCACCTGTTTATTGTTCTTTGATAGCCATCTCTTTTATGTCTTTGTTTGCTTATCCCGCAATATAATTCTTTAATTATTATCAAAAATGAGGTCTACGGTCGGAATGTTAACATCTCTTCACAAAAAGAAGCAGAAAAATTGCTATATACAAAAACTTGCTGTTTATATTTCATCTGAAAAACCACCCAGCAGTATTTTAAAATGTTTATTTTTTTTATCAATGTGGTTATACTTTTTCCTTTTAACTCACTTTACTAACAATATATATATATTTAAATCTCGAAATTCAGAACAATATATTTCTCAAATAAAGCATTTCTTACAAGCAGGTTGTTAAAAATATCCGTTTGATTACATCATTCCTGTATATATTTATTCAGACGTAAGGTAGCAATAGTAAAGATCTGTAATCGATGGACGCAGGAGGGAATGACTAGTCAACGATACCGAATGCACTAGTCTCGTCGCACCCCATATGACAGAAAGTCATATTGTTCACATGACATGGATGGATTGCTCTACCACATCAGAAGCAATATCACAATAAAGATGGACTGTTTCAGAAGAATTGTTTGCCTTAAATACAATTCAACTTCGTTTGTGTCCCAGTGGAATGCCCACAAGGTGTCCAATGCTTTATCTCAAAACCATATCTTTTTGTGAGTGAGAGATGATGCATTGAATGACGGATATGTATAGCCGAATGACACATCAACTTTACAGACCAACTACACCTTTGTCTGCAAAACCTCGATAGTCGGATTAATGTATTGAGATACCATGGAAAATGGCTGCTTAACTATTTTCTTATGTAAAACCATACTGGTCCTGCACTCGGTCTTCCCTATTATGAATTAGAAGGTACAATGATTAATCAACACTTTCTTGTATAGCCTGTTACCTTTAATTACCTTAAATTTGCTTGTGACGAAATTTCAATAGAGAAATGCGTGAGTACATGTTGCACGATACAATCTTCCATTTGGAAATGTGTTGTGACAACATGGGCTGCTGTACCTCATTCATGATATGCAAAGCTTTTTTTTATATTCCGTGCCGAGGGGTGTAGCAACGGTTATTGTCAGTTGTATCGGCAACAACCGATGCTGATTTTTTCACTTTTCTCATTTCACAGAAGGTTATATTTATTATTACTCCCAAAATATATTGCAATTTTAAACCAAGTTTAAGTGATGACAATGAACATAATCTGTAATTCCACGCTACTGTCTTCCATTTTACGATATATACAGTTATCGATGCTTAGTTGAATTTTAAATTGCATATTCCCTTAACACATCCAGTATGAAAAATTTTGGTGGTTTTGATTAGTTTATTAATTTTATGCTAAAAGTAATAAGAAATCTTCAAGTGAAAGGCATCATAATTTTTAACTACGATTAATAAATGAGGATAAAGTTTAAGTTTATACTCGTATTCCCATAATTTTAATACCATGCTAATATGTGTTTGGAGGAGACATAATTACTGGAAATCGTGATTGAATTGTACGTCACGAGCAACAAAACTCTGAGACATAGCCATCCTGCGATAACTATGTCTTGGGTGATTCTCGTAAGTTAGAGGTGTGGGATTATCTAAAAGATGAGACATTTGGATTCTTAACACAACTTTTATTAAGAATAACTTAAATTACTTAATTCTAAATAACAACTTTCTTTAAGTGAGAATAAGCCACCAATTAAACTGAATATTCAAGTCAGATCGCACAACTAGATCACTTATCTTAATTATATTTATTTAACTGTCTAATCTAACTTCCTATACAAAATATTACCTTTATAGAGTCACCTTCCTTCCTAGGTTGAAGATATTCCTATTATGTTATTTGTAGGTGAGAATACTCAGGCTTTCTTAATCCTTATTATAATTAATGGCGATGAGCGTATCCTTCTTCCAGAGCTGTAGGACGTCTAACATTTATTCCGAACAATTCCACACTAAGTTATCTCTAGGCTTGCCGTCTATCTCACCAAACCCTCTATCCTTTTAAAGTATATCTCATTTGCATATTCGTTCTGTTTCTCTTCTTGGTATTGGGTTGGAAAAGTTTTGCCATTAATCGTGGCCGTCAAAGAGCTTAGGAGTTATGTTAGAAGAAGAACGCGAGAGACGTCACAACTCATACACGTACGTGAGCACCCTCCCCCTCCCTATCCCCTTTTGCAATGGTCAATTATTGAATGGAAAGAAATGACACTATCGAATTGTAATACATCTTATTTTACTTATGTGTAAGTTTAATTATAATATATCTCTCAGCAATATGAGTCTTTTTTAATAAAAAATTTTTACGTATATATATGGAGTTAAAATAGAAAAGACACACAAAAAGCAGTGTACGGAAAAATAGAGTTCAGTTCCTTATTTACGCAAATAAGTGTCGAATAATTTCTATAAATTTGTTTCCTATATCATTTTACTATTAAATTTTCACACAGTCTTAAATATTGCTCTCTCTCTCTCTCATCCGAACATAGTTTCTGCATTCAATTAGTAGTATATTTCACTTTTTTTATGACAGTTTTCTCTGTTAATTAGATAAATTATATATTTTGTAAAAGATAAAAAAAAGTGATAGAAGCTATATAATAGCTATATAAAACAAATAAGAAATCGTTGAGGCATGTAGAAATTTTTATCTGATTATTACATAACTAATTTTGAATGAGTAAAATTTTAAAAAGTAAATAAAATCAAAAAATATTCGATGATTATGGATTTATGTATAAGCTGAAAATAAATTTTTCAAAAAAAAAAAAAAAAACTTGCACTTCAGGAGGTTTTGAGAATCAAACATTATATTTTAAAATGAGTAGATGCTTTCTTTTATTGAAATAAATGAACATTCTAGAAAACACAGTTATTTGGAATCGCAAAAAGATTACGTTCGGTATAAAAACATCGTTCGGAATGAAACCTAATTACATGAGATACTTCATACTTCATTAACCAAGCGGAAATACAAGTAATCGTTCCGCACTTAGATAACGTTACATTCTCTTCTTACCCTCTAAGCTTATAGACAGCTTCACTGTTACGAGTGGAGCCCCAGGATCGAATGGGCGATGTATTTTGGAAGTTTATACTTATAGAAGGGTCATCCAAGGCGTGAAGGTCGTTCAACTATGTCCAGATAAAGTGTGTAGGCACTGCAGTTCAGTCAGACTTCTGTTATTCTTAACATTCATTCTTTTAAGGTATCCGACTACGTTTGGAACCGTGATTTTAAAAAAGCGCATAAATAGATAATTTTCACGATATTTAGTGTCACTTAGATTCGAATACATGTATAAAATTGTTTTAAGGACACATTTTGACAAAAAAAAATTATTTAAATACAATATTTCGGCAAAAAATTAACTTAGAATAACCTTTTTACAAAATGTTCTCCTTTTGTGAAAAATGTTTCAATTATAATAATAATTTGCCTGTATATAGCTCAGACCTCTGTACAAAGGCTCAACTATGAGTTTTGAAAAATTCACATTATTTTCAGAGTTACAACCCATTGAAATAATTATCGGCGTTTTTTTCTTAAACTTTCTCCCCTCTGTTGTCGTAAAACATGGATAAATCCATTTCTAAGTTATATATTTCAAACATTCTAGTTGAGCCTCTGTACAGAGGTCTGAGCTACATTCTGGGAAAATATTATTATAATAAAAGCATTTTTCACAAAATGAGAATATTTTGAAAATGGGTCATTCTATGTTCATTTTTTGTCAAAATATTGTACTTAAATATTTTTGTAATGTAGTACTATTCTTAAAACAATTTTATAAACATTTTCTAATCTAAGTGACATTAAATATCATAAATATTATCCATTTATATGCTTTTGCAAAATCACGGTTCCGAACGTAGTTGGATACTCCCTAGAAGTCGATTATTTCTCCATTGCTGTTCAAAATTTTCATATTTTCATAGCGTGGAAGTTAAGTAAGTGTCATATAAGCTTAGATAGCGTTCACATCAAATACCATATTCAAAATTATAAGGTCCGACATATATATATGTTATTTCAAAGTGCAACATCAAGCAATCAACCTTATTCTGCCACGATGATATTTATTTTATCAAGATTCGAACCTACAATCTCCTGTCTAAGAAGCTCACTGTCTTTATTGAGTAAATTAGATATATCAGAGAAAATACACATAAATAATCGTGTTAAGATATTTTAACAAGTAATATAAAAAAAAATTAAGTCAATTCCTACTTAGATCAAGAAAGAAAAAAAATTTTTTTTAGCTACTTTTTATTAAATAGTTACAATTAATAGAAATATGTATATACATAAGACAGAATCACAACATTAAGTGATAATTATTTTTTATTAACTATCATTAAATTATCGTATTGTCATCAAATTCAATCGTGCATATGAAATTTCAGTTCAACTGAATGCTTTAAAACGTGAGAAAGAAAACCTTTTTAAGTTTTGACACAAGTCGCCAAAACAGTCGCTAAGTCGCCAAAAATGATGCCAACGTGCCTGTATTTGTAATTCTTTAAATAATTAGTTTTAGTCAATTAATTTTTATTAATTATAATTAAATTATACTGTATTGTCATCCAAAATAATCATGTATATAAAATGTCAGTTCAACTGAATACTTCAAAATTTGAGAAAAAAACCTTTTCAAGTTTTGACACAAGTCGCCAAAAGTGATGCCAACGTGGCTATATCTGTAATTTGAATAATTAGCTTTAATCAATTAATTTTTATTAATTATAATTAAATTACTATATTGTCATCCAAAGTAATCATGTATATAAACGTTCAGCTCAATTGAGCGCTTTAAAATGTATTTTATTAACAATTGAAAATTCCACGAAGGTAAATAAATAGAGAGTGTGAGCTAATAGTAAGAATTGAAAAATAAATTCTTATGATTTAAAAAATTATATTCAAAATTAGGGGCATTTAATTCATTAGTAAAGTAAAATGAATTGTGAAATTTGATGGGTTTCAAAAATACGTATAAGGGGCAAAGACTAGTAGAAAATTACAGCTTGATGAAATTTAATTTTGTCTATGTCATTATGAATTTTAAATAAAATGTTATTTAAGAAAGGTAAGAGTTCTTAGATAACAAATAAATAAATACATTAAGAACATAATATTCAAATTTATCCTGAAAGTAAAATCAATTTTAATCCTTCTAACCTACTAATTAAGTTTGGATGGCACAGTTAGATACAGGCTAAACTTTTTCAATCTATTCAAACGACATTATCCTATCCAATTGTAAAAGAAAAGCTGCAAAATCATCGAGATATTGGATAAAAACATTTGTACGGAACAATGGGAAAATGTTTATTTAGTTTTTTAAAGTAGTTGTTTTTTGTTCGTAAATGATCGAAAAATGCAAATGGGATGAAAGTATAACTGAAATTTTCTGAATCAAACACGTGCGTGTAAATAATATTGAATTCTATCTCAAAAGATAAAAAATGCTAATGATTTTGAATTCTTTAATTCATTTTGGCTCGCTTTATTTGGGTTTCATCTGTATTTTTCGAATAATTTTTTCTATCTTAAGAAAATATTTAAAAGGAAAACAATAATACAATTTAAGATTTTCATTATCGATACTTTTAATTAACTATAAGCAATGATTTTTATGAAGAAAATGTACGAGATAATTCATTCATTGTCAAATGCTGTCATATGATATTTTGATAATATAAAATGCTTGTGAATGTTAATAATGCCTTTTAGAGATATTTTATCCACTTAATCTTAAGAATTATTTGTTTTAACACATTTAATTGCACTTCAGAAGACGAATAAGAATACGATAATGCAATAATACAAAAATGCGAATTTATAGAACTCAATTATTTGCTTAGTTTTTTTTAAGCTATCGCTTATTAAAAATAATTATTCCATTTATATACAGTTCACTAATCATCAAATTTTTTAAAAATAACTTTTTGCACGAAAACGATGTATTTTTTTTCTCTTAATACGTTCGAGAAACAAGCGGAATACGCTGTACTTGTTACCCTACGGTCAAGTTAGAGCATCAAGGTGTTCCCGAACTTTGTAACGGGTTCTATTCGGGTCTTTTACTAATCCCCTTAGGGAAAATATTCTTTAACTCTGTGATTTTAGTTTAAAAACCGTTTTCCGTAGAGATGACTTGATTTATGCAAAAGTAACTACTATTTAAGTGCCAGTCGTTGAGTATGCTATATATGGTTAAGCGTTGATCGCGTTACGCTGAATTCCAAGAGTTAATAGATAGTGACTGGAGGTCACGTATGTTAAGATTAATATTTGAAGGGGAAAACGTGATAAATAACCAGTGGAATTAAGTAAACACAAACTTGGAGCTGATCATACTATCAGACTTCAAGAAAAATCATTCAAGGAGCTTTAATCAAGATAAATAGTTTTGATAATTTAGTTATATGATTTCGAGCTAAGGCTTTTTATTGCTCCCAAAGTTAAGTTATAAAAGTGCATTTCGTAAAGTGTTGAACGTTAAACAAAATAAGTTATTCTAAGATCATATCCGCTTCTTTCTCGAACCCTCTCACATCCACGACCACCGGGTCGCGAAAAATTTAAAAATCCTCGATCACTGAAGTACTTTTTTTGAAATTCTTAAAATCTTTAAGGTATCCGACTACGTTTGGAACCATGATTTTGCAAAAGCGTATAAAAGGATAATATTTATGATATATAGTGTCACTTAGTTTAGAAAATATACATAAAATTGTTTTAAGAATAGTATTACAATAAAAAATTATTCAAGTACAATATTTTGACAAAAAATGAGCACAGAATGACCCATTTTCAAAATATTCTCCTTTTGTGAAAAATGTTTCAATTATAATAATATTTTGCCTGTATATAGCTCAGACCTCTGTACAGAGGCTCAACTAGAATGTTTGAAATATATAACTTAGTCCATGTCCTTTATCCATGTTTTACGACAGCAAAGGGGGGAAATTTTAAGAAAAAATAAACGCTGATAATTATTTCAATGCGTTGTAACTCTGAAAATAATGTGAATCTTTCAAAAATCACAGTTGAGCCTCTGTACAGAGGTCTGTGCTATATACAGGCAATATAATAGAAGCATTTTTCACAAAAGTAGAACATTTTGAAAAAAGGTTATTCTAAGTTAATTTTTTACCGAAACATTGTATTTAAGTCATTTTTTTTTGTCAAAATGTCCTTAAACAATTTTATACATGTATTCTAATCTAATTGACACTAAATATCACGAAAATTACCCATTTATGCGCTTTTTTGAAAATCACGAACGTAGTCGGATACCTTAAAAGCTCCGTCTATTGCCAAATAGAAATCCAACTTGAAGTAATTTTGTGAATTTGAAAAATGTCATCCAACAATAATATCACGAATTGAGTTCTTTATTGTTAAGAAAGAAACGAATTTTACATATTATCCTTTTCTTTGTCAATCGACAGTTTTTCTCTCCCATATTTGATAATCCTCGTTTTAATCCTAGAAATAATACAGTTTTTATGTGTTCGGGGGGATTAAGCATTTCAATATAAACTTTCAAATTTTAGACAAGCAATGGGAATATAAGAATTACCTGACAAAAACATAGTAGCTAATATCAATATTGTGTAGGTTTTATATTTAAATATGTAATCACACAGTTTGAATTATTTTCTTTAACATTCAAAGAGGGAAGACAACGATAAGTATATTGAAATATTTCTCAAGTTCCGTCCATAGCATAAAAGTGGATACCATTTTATTATTTTTTTTTTCTATGTTGCTAAAATCCGAAATCTTCTATTATGTTCGTCTGCATTCTTATTCATGTAATACCGTATTTATTTGATATTTTTGTCATATTAATCTCACACAAAACTTAGTTTCTAAAAGTAAAAAGTATACATAATATGTATGTCCGGGGTAAGCATTAAGTCGATCGCGATCGACCAGTGGACCGCCAAGGCATTTTGGGGTGACCGCCTGCACATAAAACGTTAGACGCGCATACTAAAAGAAACACAGGTGGTTATCAAGATAATGGGAAAAACACCCGTGAATTCAGAGACGTTTTTAAGAATTTACTAGACTAGAAACAAAAGTTGCATTCATGGGTTACCCATTTGGCAATGTTGATGTGAAAAATATAATTAAAAATGTGTTACATGTTCTCGAGGAAAATGAAGCTTTTTTTCGCCTTCAAAAGGACGCAATTTGGAAAGAATAACTTTTGGAATCTAATAGACGAAGTAAAGTATCGCAAATTTAAAAAAAGTTGCTACTCATTTATCATCTTTCTTTCACTCTACCTATCTGTGTGAATCTACATTTTGAACGAAGAATATAATTAAGACAACACACATATCATTTCCGTTTCACAGACGATCACTTAGAATACGGTGCAAGTTTAGCAGTTAGTAATTATATACCGAGATATTCAAGATTGGGATGGATAATATGAAACTAAGTCCTCTACTGAGACTATAGATACAAGAACTAATTTTAAGTGAAAATTATTGATTTTTTGATGTATTGCGAATTGTTTGAAAATGCATCATTTGATATTATTAAATTTATGCGTATAATTATTATGTTTGTATTTTGCGTTTTACTTAAAACGTAGTTTTAAGAGTGAGTTTTTCAACAGTAGTTATTCAGGTAAGTACACATATTTCGTATTTATTATTGTTAAAATTTAAATATTGTTGAGAATTTTTTTTTTGCTCATCGCACCTACGTCACAAGGTGGACCGCAACATCTTGAAAAAAATTAAAATTAGACCGTGCCATGTAAAAGTCTGCCCACCCCTGATTTATGTAGTTTAACTTCCTAGTCGTTCAATATTTAAGAAATAAGTTTTTCTAAAATTTCTCTTCAACATTGTATAGTAACTTTAATTCCTCATCTACAGTTAGGATAACTTATCTCAGCTATGTGAATAAAGAACTTAGACTATCTGAAGCAAATAAAGCATAGGAAAAATACGTGTTACACTCTGCTATTTTGCAATTCTTGTACGAACTTCGAAATAAAATAAAGAACAAAACAAAGAAAAAATGAAATGATCTGAATAAAGAATAATTTCCTTGTGTAAATAAACATGCGACTTGCTGTTCACGATTCCTCACCCCCGTTGTTGAAAAGTGCCTTTCATTTGCAAAAATTATCCGCACGTTAGAGAAACCACACGCACTGAAATATTAACTTTCGTGCTGAAACGATGAATAACATGAATAAAAAAAAAATGAACGTGTATCGTAAATAAATTACATCCAGTGACGAAATGGGATTTTACGCGGGGATTTTTTAAAATGAATTCAAGTTTCTTGGAATTAACAGTTTGCATGAAAAAAATTTTCATGGTCAAGATCACTTAAGTGATTTTTAATTGCTGCATGAAAAATTCTTAAAAATTAATTATCATACACGTGATTATTAAACTGTAAATAAGTATAATTCTCTCAAGAATAATTAACTTTTACATACCACTTGTGTTAGTTTAATTTAGTCAATTTATTTAAAATTAATGAATTTGCTAGCTATAATGTAATTAAATTTGCTGTGTTATTTTATGAATATATTTAAAAAAATCAGTAACAAAATTCATAAACCATTTATATAAAAGCAAATGCATACAGAAATAATAATTTCTTTATTTTAAAAGTCTTGTATTATTTTAATCATATTTCTATTCTTTTACATTCATGATCATCAATGCCCCTAAATAATAATCTTCGAGCACGGAATGATATTCTTTCTGAAAGTTAATAGTACTTACGTATTATTGCAACAATCGGCAATGCTCAAGATAACTCGCCAAGTTGGCAACCCCAATTTCGTAAGTGTCATAAGCTCTGAATTGGCAATCACGTGTTTAATTTCATATAATTTTGCCAATAGGTTGCAATAATTCGTAAGTAACAAGTTAATTAATGAAAAAAATTAATACATTTGGTTTGACAAGGCTCTATAAAAAAATTAATGCCTGACCAAAATTTTAGTTTTTAGAACCAAATCTCTCTTAAAGTTTTTGAAGAACTGAGAAATAAATTTATTATAAATAATATGCTTCTTAATGTATAAAACTTAACTCAGTGGCGAAACAGCCCATGAGGGTCAAGGCCTACTGCTCTCAGCTCAATATAAACGACCTTGGGCCCTGAGGTCCATAAGCAGATGTTCCGATGAAAGGGGTCAGTCTGATATGAAACCTCCAGTGTTAAATTCCCAAGCAAGCTTGGTACTCATTTATCGACCCATTGAAGGGATGAAAGGCTGAGTCAACCTTGTCCAGCCCGGGGTTTGAGCCTCGGACCTGTAGTGCAGAAGCGCAATGCTTTTTAATGTAAATATCAGTTATCATATTTTTTCTAATTTAGATGTTAGTAGAAATTCGAAAGCGCTATTCGACTTAGATTAATGAATTTTATTTTTTATAATTTGGCATAAAGAAGTTACCATTCCAGATGTAACTGCGAGTGAACACATCTCTGCATTGATATAATTTGTTTCGGTACTTACGTACTATCCCAACAATGCCAACATTTAAGCAAACTCGCCAAGTGGGCAACCCCGATTTCGCCTGTGTCACACGCGCTGAATAGTCAACCACGTGCTTCGTTGGATATAATGTCCCCAATATGGTTGCGATAATACGTAAGTACCTTTTTTTAATTTGATTAACCTACAAAAATTTAATTTTTGTATGAAATTTTAAAAAAAAACAGGAAAATTTAACAAGCCTTGTTTCAGAAATATTTATATTTTTTATCATGTAAAGGTTTCAAGTGGAAGAAGATACTTTCTTCAAAACTACTATTAAAAACCTTTAATACAAAATTTATTAGTACAAGATCTATTGAAAACGAACATAAAGTAGATGAAAATCAAATATATATGATGAGTAGCATTATTCTTCCGGTACCATTAGAAAATTGTTGAATGATACTAATTTTGAAAACTTTCAAAAAATGTTCCATAAAACATACTTTTTACGATTCTTTTGATATTTTGGTTGCAATACAAAACTATACAATTAAAATTACGAGATATATAATATAAATTATACTAGCTATTACACTTCCGCTTTGCAAGGGTTTTCATTATATTGTAGGATTGCATATTGTCTTAAAGCTATATTCTTAACTGCCATTACGCTTTTCATTTTATTCCAAAGTATTCTTATAAATTTCATTAATTCCCTCTTTATGTAAAAAGGACAAGACTCGCGTATTTCTAAAATGGAAGAATATTTATCGTTTACGATCCTGTTCCTCCCCACTTTTGGAATCGACTTCCACAAAACCCAGCCTAAGCGGATATCCAGATTTAAATGTTTACTGCGGAACTTTTTGCCTTTAACAACCCTGCAAATCCCCTTTTGAGTGGATTTTCGCAAAACCCATTCTTAATTGATTTCTACTCAACAAAAGAAGCATGCAAACCAAATTTCAAGTTTGTAGGTTTAATAGTTTCGGAGATATCGTGATGAGAGTGAGTATCTTTTCCCTTATATATATAAGTATATAATAAATATTTTAACAAAAAAGAAAATGTAAACCTCTTTGTATATTTCAAATTTAATTTATTTTCGTTTTACTGGCAAGTGATTCCTTGCGAAATAATTACAGTCAAAGAAAATTTATTTTATAAATCCATTTTAATACCTATTATTATAGCAAGATTATGTAAATCAAAGACGCTGAATTTTTTTTTCGAAGACTATCTTCGATAATGAATTGCAACCTATGGACCCCTTTTTGGAGTGATTTTCTTTAATTTATGAATAATTAATTATATGTTAAAAATAAGATTTTAAAGGAAGTCAGCCACCAATCATTTAGAAGAAAAAAAGAGGATTTCTTCATAAACTTAATTCAATAATATATTTCATTTTCACAAAAATTTCTGGTACGCTCGAAAGAAAAAATAAGGAAAGTTTATTTAGTGCATTGTGTATTCTTTCATTCAAGTTGACAAATACAATTAAATTTACTATGATTTATTTACAAATGACAATTGAAAGACAAAAAAAAATAATAATAATGATTGGATTTTTCATTAACTGACACATCCTCCGAAAGATTTTAATTGATTTCTTGGTAAGAAACTGTGTAAAAGGTAAATAATATTAGAGTTTAAAGATCCAATAGAGGGTATTTAAAAGCATCCAGAATCTAAACTGCATTAAAAAAATAGGACTTCCAAAATTTTGCCCTTAAAATTAATTTACAAAAAAAAAAAATATATATATATTTATGCATAAACATTCATTAGTTTTTTGAAAACACTGTAGTAATCAAAAATTCGATTTCTGGTTTTTCGAAATCTTTGTATTCAGATCCCGAAGCAGTGACATTTCGTAATGTGTAATTTCTTCGCAATTGAAACGAAATAATCACAGATTTTAGGATGAGGAAAGAATTTTTCGAATTTTTTTCTGTTCCGCGAAAAATAAATAATTTGAAATATCAGCAGACTTTCGCAACTCTGGAATATTTATTCAAAAATGCAGTGCATATATCATTTCTTGCTTCTGCTTCTGGAACAATGGTTCTTACGTCAATTCGGGATTTCTCCTTTTTTTCTCCTTTGTTTTGCTTCTAAAGTTTGAACGAAGGGGTATTCCAAAACTATGTCTAATTTTCTTTGGTAAAAGAAATAAAAAAAAAAAAAAGAAAAGAAAAATCTAGAATGTTTTTATTTTGTTAGAAAAATTATGTTTGAGGGTATTTTCTATGAAGAACTATATACTGTAAAATTCGGTGTGTAGTAATGTGTGCACCTATACTTTCAAACAAATTTTTTTTTAATTTTTAGGTATATATAGGTATATCACGCGCACAACTTTTTTTACGAAAGAGCCTGAAATGTACACGTACAATGCTTCTATGCAGTGCTTCTCAAGCTTTCAGTATTTGCGACCCAATTTTCAATCATAATTTTCATCGCACCCTCCCCCTCCTCCATACAAATGACAATGCATTGAATTGAATAATAATATACTTTGACGCTCAAGTTACAATACGCGACTTTAGTTATAAACCGTACAAATTATCAAGATAAGTATTAAATCTTGTATATAATACTATATATAACAACTATATACTACCCCTTCTCCTCGAATATGTCACTGACCTGAACTGCATAAAAGTCGAAAGACTACAAAATGAGTTTCAGGGTTCGATATTTTTGTTAGTGATCAGGAGATAGTAGTTCAGTAATACAGAATAATATTTATCGAAAAAGTGAGACTAAGAAATATTTCTTAAATTATCTTAAAACATTGTTGAATATGAATGAAATTCTACAAGTTTAGAGATGAAAATGAATTTAAGTCTTATTTGCGTGCTTGCATCTTTTGTTACTAGAACAGAAAAATATTAGAAGAAAAAAATACGTTAATCTATTTACCACATATTAAAAAGCCCTTAACCTATCATTATATGACCACCCTTTGGTTGAATTTTAGTTCAGCTGGTGTAAGGTATAGTAACACAACAAACGCTCTGCGTGTGTGTGTGTGAAGACTATTGGCAAACGATGTGCGTAGCTTGAATTAGTGAAGACTTTTTATGGGTGTGGCTGATGATATGCGCACTACTTGTTCGGAGCCACGTGTCGCGAATTTATTGCGTCAGCCGGCTTGGCGAGCAGGGCAGCAATTGTTCTTGTTAGTTTTATCATTAAACAAAATTCGAAAGTTTTTTACACGTGATTGTTGCATGAGGATTAATGCTATATATATCTGGCAATATATATGTTTTGATTAGCATTTTATATAGAGAGATGGAATAAACCGTTTAAATATTATGATGAATATAAAGGAGGAAGAGGTTCGTTCTGGGTACCTTCCGTTCCGAACGCAAGTACGTAACCAATCACGCCAAAACGATCGTCTTCG
>BMAV01025473.1:36191-51383 GCA_019973955.1 Trichonephila inaurata madagascariensis
GTACGTAACCAATCACGCCAAAACGATCGTCTTCGCGTGATGTTGGTGCTAGTTCATATAGATATCACACCGCCACAAATATCTGCGTCTTTTCCTTTTATATCGAATTGAATTTTTAGAAATTTAAAAAGCTGAAGGTGTATACTATAGTTTAAGTGACTTTTACGTTGACTTGTCACAATCTTCACAAGATGGTAACAAAATATTCACTTACACCATTTGAATTTATGACTATTTAGTATTAGGAATGCTTTAAATCTTAAGTGAAATAATATCTTAAAGTACATGAATTATTTATTTTTGTTATGAAGAATATTAAATCAAAAGTAACTGGCCTATATCAATATTATAAAATTGTTTTAAAAATATTTCAGACATCTCAAATCAAAAATCCCAAGATAATTTTCTTTCTCCTCCCCACTTAAAAGAACTTAACGGAATTAAACTGAGATAATTTTTTAATATCTTTTTACATTCACAAAAAGATAAAAGAAAAATAGGCTAAACATAACTACTGAAAACTATTTTTAAAAGGAAAATTCTAAATTTTTTGATTCTAAATGGCATATATTAGCATGCGTAAGCCCAAGTCCAGCCTGTATAGGGGTAATAAACTTATTAAACTTAACTACATGCCTGATATTGATTCCATTATTAAATATTCGGGTTTGAATTATTGGATATGACAAAAATTATTCAATGTTACATAATATCCAGGAATTAGCTTTCAGGCTGTTAATCTACTGTAATTAAAAAAATTAGCTACTAATTCATTTCAATAAGTACATTTAGGTTCGATTAGCCACATCAAATCTCTCCTTAGGTATCCGACAACCCTAAACTCGTATAATTTTGCCAAAAATTGACATTTTTTAGGAATTTATTTAGTATAAGCCATCTTATTAGCATTATAAAAGTACCAAGTTTTCTTATTTTCCATTCACTAGAACAAAAACTACAAGTGTTTTAGTACAAGCAGGTGCCACTTCCGGATGGTAAGTCCTAACCGGAAGTGACAGTTTGAAACCCAAACTAGGCGATTTTTCGATTTCCTTTCAAGTTTCATATGTTTTTTGTGTGAAGTGAAATAGATTTTTTATTATTTTATTGAAACGCTAATAAAAGGCTTCACTTATTATTCTTTTTAAAGTAAAATTTTAAATCCGTCAACTTCAGAATATCTGTCCATTTCATTTGCAACACCATTCGATTTTGATACTAATTTTACATTGTACTTTTACTGAAAGGGGTTCATTTTGGTTTCCTTGTTTGCTAAAATTGTTTTTAAATGTTATTCATATTTCAGCAATGGGACACTGACAAAAGTTTCATCAGGAAAAACGAACGTTTACCGAACGTTACCACTGTCCATTAGAAAGTTAGCAATGAAAGTGTTAGTTCAGAAAAGTATTAACCGATATTTTCTTTTTTACTGCTGACTCAATAGCATTTTCGACATCAAAATTTCGATGTCAATTTTTATCATTCTTTCTTGCCCAGTTTATTTGAATCAAGAACTGTACTTATTCAAGTTTCAGACTTGGTTTGCAGTCAAATCTCTGTCTCAAGTAAAGAAATGTACAAGGATTCACTTCCACATTTAAGGTGAATAGCTACAGGGCGTGGGTAGCCTAGTGGTTAGAGCACCGGACTCCGAACCGGAAGGCCTGGGTTCGAAGCCTGTACCGCCAAATACCCTCCGAGTACACGCGAAGCACGTGCTCGTTAAATCAGAGGGTCCGAAAGTCTAGTGGACTGAATCACGAGTGCAGAGAATTGGAGAAAATTTTCCCCCAATTCAGTTCCATGCCTAAATTGTGGAGGTGGAGATAGGTGGTTTTGCTATCTATCGTTCCTTCGGGAATTTCTCCAAGCTAAATCACACTGTCACCTGTATGGTGCTCAAGGCTAAAAACCAACGACAGGCGTACATCTATCCCATTGCCACGATGAATTTCGTGGGCCTCGATCTGACTATGTCAGGCAGGTGGCATGAGGAACAACAGCTGAATAGCCTAAATACTATAAACCTTCTCGTCTTTGGAATGAGAATTATTGTTAAGGGATATTTAGCCGGAAATAAATTATTCACAGTTTCATGAATATTCCTCACATCCGTCAAAGTGTTTATACAGACAACAAAAAATTAAGTTGTTGCATGCTGCGAACACACTCCGAAGTTCAGTAGTCTATGAAATCTATTGTGACGTGTTCAAATGAATGTAGCGTTAGCATAGATCGGGGTTTCAAACTCGTGGTCCGAGGGCCTCATGCGACCCACAACGAACATTTTTGCGGCCCGTCCAGTGCATCGGCACACAATATATAAAAAAAAATATCAAAATTTCTCCCGAAACAGGATAGATAGTACCGGGTGTTTCAAATGTCACGAACATGGTAATTCTTGTTCCTTAGAAACCAAAAGGGCTGGTTGAGATTTCTGTCACTAGATGACAGCAGGGGCCCCATCATAAAAAGTTTTGAACGCGTATCAGGCATCAGTTTTAAAATGCTTCTCAGATGTAGTCAGTTGCGCACAACGGGACGCGTGCATGGTGTTTTCCCAAGAATAAAGAATATCCATCGTGGAATTTTATCTCGCTATAAAATCTCATTGCCATGTGATAAATGCATTTCAGCAGAAATATCCAGGTGAAACAGCACCAAATGCATCTGGGATAACACTCTTAATGCAACGGTTCCGTGACACAGGATCGGTTACAGACAGGAAGCGATGGGGTAGAGCGACCATAGAGAAAACGAAAATGTCAGATATGGAGACCACTTTCCAAAGAAGTCCATTGAAAAGACTGTCCGTCTACATAAACATTATTACAGAATTCATATCCTTGCTGAAATTGATGAAAGATATGCTTGGTTGCAACAAGACAGCGCAACGTGTCACACATCACGGGACAGTATGGAAGTTTTAACTGAATTTTTCGATGATCGTGTCGTTTCCAAAGGACTTTGGCCACCTCGTTTACCGGACTTAACAATTAAGGATTTTTTTCTTTGGGGATATCTGAAAAATGTCACCTTCAGGAATAAACACCATACGCTTGATGAACTTAAAATAACATCCATCATGCACAATTTCGGACATTAATTCGTACACTCTTCGTAAAGTGTCAATTAATCTGGTAAAAAGAATTCGATTGTGTGTCCAGGAAAACGGATATCATTTTGAACATTTACTGTTATTTAACCATGTCTGACACCTGACGTTCAACCTTTGTTTGTTCTTTATTCTGTTTGTTAACAGAGAATGTTTGTTCTGTCTGCCTTTAAAACTCAACCACAAAGGTGGATGAGCGTGACTTTTGAAACTCCCGGTAGCAGAGAAGAGATGTCAAGTGACAGGACGTAAATATCACGTTTTTATTGTTCTTTTATTTATGTTTATTATAATGTATTATATTCAAAATAAAGTTACGTTTCTATGAATATTAATTTTTTGTGTGGCCCATCTAACGTTAAACCTTGTTTGTTTGGCCCAAGTTAGCCTTTGAGTTTGACAACCTTTGCGTAGATGGCAAAAACGGGGATTCTCTTCCCTAATTGGATATGCTTCTGCAATTTCTATGGACTTGAAGAGAAAATATTAAACAATGAAGTTCTTTGTAAATATTGCCCAGTGCCAAAACGGAAAAAGTATTGGGACCCTCTGAAAAAAGTGTAAAATCTCATTTGTGTAAGAATTGTAAAGAAGGCAAAAGTCGATGAAAATAGAATTTTCGACTCAGAGAAAATTTTATTACCAGCTGCAAAAAACGTCAGAAAAAATTCACAGGTCTTGAAAAAAGAAATTGTGCATTGTCTGAGAAAAATGAAGGTACTACTTATAGATCTGAAGAATTGTCAATTTATATTTGAATATTAATATATCGAAACAAGTATTTCAAAGTTTAAAATGCATTTTACGTGAAATTTGATTTTTAGAAAATACTCGAACGAAGACGGTGATTGCTCAAAAGGTTTTGAAAATAATTAACTGATACTTTTTTTTGTATATTCTGTATAAAAGTAAAAGTGTGTTAACCTTTCGATTTAACAATCACTGTTTTATTTCAAAATTTACAGTTATTTATGTAAATACAAACACTGTTTTTTTAAGCAATTTCGCATAATAACTAAGATGAAGTGCTCTAGTTTTTGCAAAAATTAAAATATCTCTTATCCTAAAGGTCATTTCAAAAATGAATAGCAAGGTAACACATCAAAATTCAAAAATTGAGAATTTGTTCACACATAAGGGGGGAGTTCATAACGGAGTGGGCTCCGTTTATGGAGTTTTTTGTAATTACTTACCTATTTTTTCCAATTTTAATAGTAATAGTTTCTTTTTTTTTTCTAAATTTTAGCATTTTTTCTTTTAAAAAGGTACAAAATAAATCTAAAACCAAAAAAAAAAAAAAAAAAAAAAAAAAAAATTCGCATACCTCCATTATTTAAAAAAAAGTTGTCGCAAGTTGTGGGATACGTTAAAAATAACAATTCAGAAATTTTCGAGATAGTTTCATTGTGACCAATGATTTTTGATCTATAACAAAATTAAATATTATTTATAAGTCACTTTTTGGGTTATGTTTTGAATTGTGGAACAATTGTGTTTTATTTTCTAGATAATGATATATAAGTATTTTTATATATTCCTCTATTTTATGAAAACTTCATTTAATTTACGTTTGTTTTTTTTAACCTCAAGTATTGAATGCCTGCAAAATGTAGAAAGGACTATTATTTGCAACAACTTTTCATAGTGCCTTAAATAGTTTTCATTTACGCATTGATTCAGTTGACCTAATACCCAAGAAAACGGTAGAACTACAATAAATAGAAAGATGAGCGTTCACCATTTTAACAGACAAGACCTGTGTGTGCGTGTGTTAACTTCCTTAAAAGTTAACTATTTTTCACATATCCTTATTATTGTCAAAAGAGCTAATTAACGTTAGAAAACTGATTGCATATAAAGAAGAGGTCATAAACTTTTATTCTTTCTATATATAGTCCTCTTTTATGTAGTTTTAATTAAAAAGAACTCTTGCAATTGCAGCTCTAAAAATAATTAACTATTTTTAGAAATTACAATTCATCTATCCAAATAATTAAGTTTATTCATTAAATATTTTCTATCATTTATAGAAATAAAAATTCTAATGAGATGAATTTGGAAAGTATAAAACGCATTGTGTGCTTTTTGATTATTTTTATTTTTTTTTTTTAATTAGCCATGATGAACAGTTCGAACGACTTTGTTTCGAAAGAAAGAGTATGTATGTCAAATTGACAAATTGTTAATCCAGGAAGTATTTAAAGTAAAAATAAAGCACCTGCTACGTCTAAACTTGAAAATAAAAATATATAAATACGTAAAATCTTAAATAAAATTGCTAATCAATAAAAACAATAAAATAAAGAATAATTGCAAATTTGGAAATTTTCATACGGCTGTTTTCCTTGTTCATGTGTGAGGCGTGCTTGACTTTTAGACAATGCATAGCAGTCCCAATATCGAAGGTATTTTGGAGCCGTTAGTATATTCCTCTTACTTAGACGGACCTTCGTAAGAGTTAAAAGAGAAAAATCTAATGTGTCACTCTTTGCCTATGATACATACTTGACTGGAAATTTAAAAAAATATTTGATATTAAAGCCCTTTGCCATACAGTCGAAATGTGATGTAGAAGATAAAAGACTAAGACAGAATAGATTAAAAAATAGAGTCCTTATTAATGATTGTTTTTTTATTTTGTTTAATCTCACATTTAGACAAAAAATCTATTGGCGTTGGACCTAGTCCTTCCGAACCACGGTCAAGAAAATGTGGGATGATGTTTAACCTATCCCTCCTCCACACACCTTCCAAATCGGCTCACTTATTTAGACTTGGACTTGTGTGTTGTTGTTGTGGCTAATGCCACCTGTCTGACGTAGTCAGAAAGAGGCCCACGAAGTTCATCGTAGCAAGGAGCTAGAAGTACGCCTGTCCTTGGCCTTGAACACCATATAAGTTACAGTATGAATTAGCTCGGCGAAACTTCCCGAAGGGACGATAGATGGCGACACCACCTATTTCCACAATTTTGCCATGGGACTGGAGGGGAGGAAAATATTCTCCAGTCCCCTACACTCGTAGTTCAGCCCACAAGACTTTCGAACCAACTGATTTAACGAGCACGTACTCCGTGTGTACTCAGAGGGTATTTGGTGGCATTGGGCATCGAACCCAGGCCTTCCGGTCTGGAGTCCGATGCTCTAACCACCAGGCTACCCACGTCCCTAAGACTTGGACTTGTTAACTCGCCTGATTGTATGTTATGTACAGGGACGTCTTAAGGCATGGGCCAACTGGGTCCGGGCCTATGGCTTCGACCACAATGGGATATAGTCTCGTTCTCGACTCAGCTTTAATAAGATCACGATTCGAATAATTCCAACTGTCAAATGTTATTTCAGATTGCACTCTCCGAGAAACTGAGAATTTCGTACGATATGTCAACTGGCTACACATGTGATAACCGTCGTCTGTATAACCAAATAGGCCTAGGTCCACTACACACTGAATTTGATACAACAACTAACATTTCTTACAGAAATCCATAAATATCTATAAAATTACGATTCCGAAAACGTTCTGTTTCGTAAAAAGAAGTGCACTTTTCCGTTTAACAAAATAAGAGCTTGTCAAGAGTTAAATTTTTAAGAAAAAGTTAACGTTATCTTAAAAAACCCACAGCACGTTTATTTTGCATTGGTAATACAAAGAAAAATCAGAACACAGTAAACGATATTATAATTAAATGATATACTCATATAATATTTTTCTCCAGGATCATGAAATTTTTCGCGTCAGCCACGTTATCGCTTTAAGACACAACTCGCACGATCGTGAGGGTTAGATATTTGTATCCCTATAAGACCCGAAATATTTTTATCTTTAAATATTACATTCTTCCGCGCGGTTATCAACACTATACTCTGACCCCCAACGACACTGGAAAATGTAATAAATTTTTGCTGTTTCCTGGAACGCGGAGTGTTCCAGCACCAATTTACGGGCTGGGTCTTAAAAAGAGTTTTATAGCTAGCCCAGAGAATACAATACAAAACTTAACTCAATAGTGTAGAGATACTACTTAGCATGCTGATAATGAAAGATAGATAGATTAATCCATAAGGTTAAGGTATCCGAGGAACCGTGATATTGCAAAAGCGTGCAAATGAGTATATTTTTTAATATTTAGTGTCACTTAGATTAGAATACACATAAAAATTATTTTAAGATATTATTACAAAATTTCATTAAAATTAATTTTTTTTTTTTTTGGAAAGAATGAACTTAGAATTACATATTTTCAAAACATTCTCTTTTTATGAAAAATGCTTCAATAATAATAATATTTTGCTTATATATAGCTCAGAACTCTGTACAGAGCTTAAACTAGGATTTTTGAAACATACAGTTTAACCTGTTTTTATGCAGTAGATAGGGACCGCATAAAAATAAACGCACAAAAAAAAAAAAAACTATTCACAAATTTTATAAATTCTTACATAAAACAAACTAATTCTACAGAAATACTACAGAATTTTTTTTTATGCGGTGGAGAGGGACCGCATAAAAAAAGTCGCATTTATAAAATATGCCACTTATTTACGAAATTTATGTAAGAGTACTTCCATAACCAACAAATAAATAATTAAATATTGCACATGGAAACATTTTTAAAACATATAGTTTCTTATTGTATTCACACGGATAAGTTTTCAAAATGCACATACATGTTTCATTGCTACTCATCGAAATCCAGAGTCCTGTAATGAATAAATTCAAAATCGTTTTCGCGCGCGTCACTTGAAGGTACAATTTCAATTGATTTATTTTTTGGTAACAAAGTAAGAGGTCGAGTGGTCAGTTGCTTGTAAATGTTTTGATAACCAGATATACATGATTGAAGCTCTTTTTGGAATTTTATACTTCTTTCTTAATTGGTATCTATTTCAATACCTCTATATTCTATTCTCTCTATATATTCTATTCAATCATACGCATCCATTAGAATTCTTTTCGTCATTCTTTTTTATTTTAATTCTGAAAATAAGATATCGAAATAAAGGAAATCGGAATTTTCTAAAAGCTGATTCATTTTGTGCATAAGATAAAAAAAAAATTAAAAAAAGCCAACTTGGCTAATGCGTAGTTAAATTCAAAAAATTGATTTCTTGTTTACCTTTTTTTTCACGTAAAAAATTCTTTTGTAATGCATCTCATTAATTGGCTGACGAAATCCATCCTCAGTAATTAAAAGTCAATAGATATATGCTTCTAATTGGAAGTTATTTCAGACAAAAGTTATATTATTGCGGGATAATATGATGTAGTTTTTTGTTTACTAAAACTATCTAGAACTCTGTTTTACAGAGCATGGATTGGTTTAATTTGACTTAGAATTCCTCTAGACCAGTGTTCCCCAACCTTTTTATCCCTGCAGACCGGTCAAGGTTTGTTAATTTTACCGCGGCCCGCTGAGGGGGAGGACGCTGATTGCTTATATTTTAGACTGTTTTGATTTAATAATTTTAATTTTATTATATTTAATCGTGACATCAGAAAAAAATTTAGCTAGACCAAAAAATGAATATAAAGTGATTTTCAAAAAAAGTAACCCACTTCGAAGAAAAATATACCACAGTAAATAAAAGGGAAATAATTTAATGTTTCTTGTGTGGACCGACAGTATTTGACCCGTGGACCGGTACTGGTCCACGGACCGAGGGTTGGAGACCACTGCTCTAGACGAGGGATTGGCAACCTTTTTTAGCTCTGGCATTCCAAACCAATCTACCAATATGATTCAGCGTGCCACTCAGAAGAACATGTTTGAAACATTTCGATTTTTTCACGCGATAACGCATGCACATTTAGAGAATAGTGGTCAAAAATATATATTTATAATTTTATTATGCATTAATTTTGCATCATTTAAAGGTATTTATTGATATAAAAATAAGAAATCATAAAATACATTGATTTCTTTAATAAAAATAAAATGTATATGTATAGTCAATTGTACATACATTAAAAGTACTTTTAAACATATTTATTAAAATAAGAAATAGGCAGCATAAAATAAAAGTATTTCCCTTCATTAAAGTTAAATAAAAATTTTAATGCTAACCCCTAATGCTTGCACCGCCCTATTTTCGTATCACAATATGATTTGTAAATTTCAATTTGACACGATTATGAATATTCAGTTGTGTTAAACGATTTCTTTTCGGACTCGGACATATTTTTCATATGAGGAAAGATTTTTTTTTTACTTAGATATGTAGAACCAAAAACGGGGGGAAAGTAGGGTACATGCAATAATTTTCTCTCTTCAAACAGTTCAATCTCTGCAGCAACGACATTCAAAAACTTACAAAATAACTACATTTATCTTTCAGATTTTTTTTAGTAATTTCGTAAATGTCCGTAATTCTGACGATGCTTGTCAAATAAGGTTTATTTCAAATTAATCAACTTCCATTACCTCAAATATTGAAAACTTGTAATGTCATTGAGAATCGTGGGCCGCATGTGGCACGTGTGCCATAGGTTGTCGATCACTGCTCTAGACCTATATCTGAGACATTTGCGTTGAATCGCTTAATTTTGAGTCACGTTGAAGTGAATCAGGAAACATCTTAGACGCTACCTCACTTTTTTTATCTTCTACTCCACATGTGCGGAAGTTTGAACAACGGAAATATTTATGTTCAGTTTCATTCTGCATTAAACCATTCTTATTATTTCTAACAAAGATTTCGAAAAGAATAAAAATTCAAATCTTACGTTTAACACTAATATGTAGCTCTTGACTATAATTTTTCAGCTACATTGTCCATTGAGAGCTCTACTAATGTTAAGAGCATTGCAAAATTATATAATCTTGATTCCATCAAACGTTTAAATGGAATGCAAGTACTAAACACAACTATTTCTTAAAATACTCGCATAGCCAAATGTTAAGGAATTTAAAGATTGAATTGTCAAGTCAGGTTCCGATTTAAAAAAAAAAAAAAAGAGCAGAAGTTCGTTAATTATATTCGTCATCAATAAAAATAGCATCTTTAAATAAATTGGAATTTTACTAAACTAAAAACAAAGGAGACATTAATCAAACCTTACCAAAGCATTGGTAGCATTTTAAGGGAATTATTTTTTTAAAAAAAAGTGTTTTAGTACATAAAAAGACACAATTCAAAATTTTATCAATAGTTTTGTTGATATATATTAAGTCTTATTTCTACTTATAAACTACACAATCTAGAAGTTGTTTTTGTGTGAAATGTGAAACAAAGGTATAATCAAAATATTTTACTTCTGAATTTATTCAAAGTCCTTTCTTGAAGTCGAAATTATAAAAAAATGCATAAAGTATATTCTTCGGTACACTTTTTTCAAACATTTTTTCTATATTCAAAGTGATTATTTTTATTACCTTATTTTACGAACATATTTTTCTTGGGGACATCTTCTTCACTTATTAGAAATGTTTCCTATCAGAAGTATAACATACTTGAAAAAAATTCCTTTAGAAGTCTACACACATACATTTTGTACAGATTATTATAAAATTATCCTTTGATTCTGAAAAATTTTACTAACTCGGATGAGATACATAAAATTCACGAAATTTATGTTTATTTTACAAATGGCGCACACTACAATATCACCTATGCTATTAGTGCATGTGCTCTCCAATATTTTTCGACAATAGACTTAAGACTAATTAGTGTAGGGCACACGACCCAATGTTCAGCAGTCATAGGCTGACCAGATTCTCACAGAGAACAGTCCAGTGAGTCAGTGGTACCAATTCTGTAGAGATGAGATCTCAGACAGCCATGCCCTGTCAAAAGTCTAAAATGAGTTACAACAGCTTTTCTAGGAGCCCCAGGAACCCAGGACGGGTTCCCAGTCAAAAATTCCCAGCTCTCTCTCTCTCTTGTCCTTCGACATCCCCGCAACTTCCATTTTAAAATTATACTTAAAGGTTATATTAGAAAAAAGACTTCAGAAATTAAAGGTTGAAATCTTCGAGGGTAATTTATATATTTTTACAGAAAACGTATAATTTATATTTTATTAAATAATTATTCTCTTACTTTTTACGTTAGTTTTGTAATTTATAACTTATTAAAATGAATTTTGAAGTAAATAATATATTTTTCTCCTATAACACAATATATGTATTAAAATCGATATCCTTAAATAAAAAACGCATTTTTGTGCCACACTAAATACAGATATGAAAAAATACAAAATTTAGAATAACATACAGAAATCCATTGTATGAAAATATAATTCTAAGGAGCAAAATTCATCAAATATTTTGTCAATTAGCTGAAATCGAGGTATACAGTAAACATCAAACTGACCTGGATGACACCATCAGCATAATCCAAAATAAAAAAATCCATAAATAGTTGGGGTAATCCAATTCTTCCGGAATCTTTAATAAATCACAACACAAAGAACAAAACAAACTTTCATCACCAAAACTGACCGAACGCGTTCTGGCACTGTAACGGAGGATCGCAGCTATAGTGATCTTACCGAATCCGTGTTCGGAACAGTGACCCAGAAGAGATCTGAATGAAGTAACAAAAACCCATCACCGAGACGCTCGCTCCAAGGAAAAAGTCACTACAAAAACTGTCAAGGCGTTGCGTTCGAAAATTGCAGGGACAATTCTTTCGAACAGTTTGAGAGAGAGACACTTTTTTTCTCTCTCTCGTTCTTTTTCAAATGGTGGCTAGTGAGAAGCAAAGAAGCATGAAATTGACCGTTCCCATTAGCTAAGTATTTTGACGTTTTGTTTCGAAGGATTGCGTTTTTTTTTTTTTTTTTTATTTCCCTTCTTTTTTTTTTTAGACTATATGGTATTAATGCCTTTTTAAAGTCATTCTTCATGAAATAAGTAAAATATTTTTATTTTTTTTTATTGTTTTTATAGTCAGTAAAGTTGCTCTATTTGTTTTTAATAACTGCGAAGAACTATTTTTCTCAAAGGTTGGCAAGGAAACGCGAAGATGATTGTTAAAATAACGTAAAAGGATGCACTCTGAAGTGGAAGATACCGTTTAATTTTTTTGAAAGATTTTGAAGTATTTAAAGAATAAATATAAGTACCCCCTCTTATATATATATATATGATTTTGAAGTAATTAGACTTTGTAAATTGTCCTTAATCTTTGAAGATTTTGAACTTGGAATATATTTTTAACACACTTTTATTAGCTTCACTTGTATGTAACCGAATCTTTGAATTCGATTTTTACCCACTTTAAAAGGTCAGATTAATTTGAAATTTTGCACACTTGTCAAGGACCGCGATGAAAATACACAATATTTTTTTTTCTATTGTCCTTATCAGGATCATCAGAATTAACGATTTCCCTTTCCAGATCCCATTACCAGATTTGGCAACTAAGAGATTAATTTACAAACCCATAGTGAAAAGTGCTCATGGTTAATACAAATATAACTTTTGTAACACAAATAATGGTTAATGCAATTATTGTACTTTTATGTCTAAAGAGCTGATGCAAGTTTCAGAGAAAATATTGAGCTATTTTTAGAGAAAATTATCAATGACTTTAATCCTTCTTTCACATTAAATGTTTCAAAATTAGATATTCCAGATTTCCTTCATTGGCTGATCCTACATGTAGCAAACCAGGCCATATCAACGCACTGATAGGATGCCAATGGGTATTCCAGATTCTAAAAAATGACGCATTTAAGATTAATTCAACAATGAATAAATGATAGATTAAAAAACTTAAAAAACACGCTTTTATTGTAGATGGAAGTAAAAAAGGAAAAATAAATTATAGTTTGAAAAAAGTAAAGAACACGCTTTTTTATAATTAATTGAACTAAAAAATAAAATAATAATTCTTAATACAAGAATAAAATAATTAACCAGAAAATTAATGACATTTTGGTAAAAGCGTGAGGTGTTCGATATTAATTGTTATAATTTCTTACTAGTTCTATTCCGAAATGCTGAGTTAGTGTAAAAATGTAGTACAAAGTCCCCTATGCCTCTACCCCCATGACATTTATTTCTTCGTTAATCATTTTATTCTTATATCAAGAATTATTTTTTACCTTTTAGTTCGATTCACTATAAAAGCGCGTTTTTTAGTTTTTTTTCAAATTATAATTATTTCCTTTATATAAGGGTAATAATAGTTCGTATAGCTGCCCATCTAGAAAAGTGGTTAGTGACACTAATTACTATGTATAGGGCCTAAGTTCGAATGCTAGAAAAGACATTGGTGTTTGTGAATGTAAAGTGCCTTTGTGGCATGAGGGTTCCTTAAATAGCCGTCGAACTGCCTCTCGTGAGGTTGGTGGAAGAGGAAGTTGGGAGGCCCCTGACAACCCCCAGGGTGTTTTCCTCAAAATTGGGGCGGAACCCAACCAAATCGTACTGTCCCCTGTATGGTGCTCAAAGCTAAGGATAACGACAGGCATACAATCTTGCCCTTTGACATGAATTTCGTAGGCCTCGATCTGACACTGTCGAGGGGGCTGCTGTAGCCCAGTGGTCAAGGTATCGGATCGTGGCTGGCTTTGTCACGAGTTCGAGCCCAGTACCACTAAAGACCCGCCGTGTCGGGCAGCGATGCAAGCTAAATCTGTCGAGAGCTCAAACGACCTCCCGTTAGTGTGATGTGGTAGTTAGGAGAGGGGGTTCCAGCTCAGGTGTCATCCACGTCGCTTGACCATGGTTCAAAATGACATGGTCCGTCGCCAAATGCCCTCGTGTAGCTGAACAGTGCCACGAAAATATTCACTCACTCACACTGTCAAGATCAGGTGGCAACATGACAACAATTTTTTTGTTGTATTATTAAATACAACAAAAAAAGGAGGGTTTGATGTTTCAGTAAGATTTGGTATAATTACTGATTAACAATATTTGTTTTTAAAGACATTATGAAAAAGAAAACATTAATAATTCAGCTCTTTAATGCTCAGACTTTAGTTTCAATAAACGTCATATGAATGGCTTATTTGGTACTTTTTTAGCCGTAATGTTAATTATGTAATGTGGAAGAGTTTGCCAGAGCAGATGTACCACCCTTTTCAGTTGAGCATTTACGAAATCTATCGCCGATAAGCTTCCCATGCTGCTTCAAAAATATAATTCTAACAAAAATTTGTAATATGACGTTTATATACAATCAATCCAGCAATGAGGTATGGCAACGATGAGTGAGTGAATATTAACGTCGCACTGTCCAGCTACACAAAGGCTTTTGGTGGCGGACTTCGCAATTTTGAACCATGGTCAAGTGACGAGGATGAAGCCTGAGCTGTCACTCCCCCTCTCCTAACTACCACATTACACCAATAGGAGAACGTTTTAGTCCTCGACAGATTTATATGCATCGCTTCTCTACACGGAGGGTCTTAAGTGGTATTGGGCTCGAACTCGTGACATGCCACCCACGATCCGATACCTTCACCCCTAGGCTACCGCGGCCACGTATGGCAACTATAAAGTCACATGAGTGAGTAAGTGTTTATTAGCATCGCACAATAAAGCAACGTGAAGGTTACTGAAGACGAGCCACATAATTTTGGGCCCCAATCATGGCATCTGAACTGGCACTCCACTCTCCAAACTTTCATAGCATCTCTACGTGATAACTTTGAGCCACGACAGCTGTCAATTACATCAGCCCCTTTACACGCCGAGTCCTCAATGCCACCAGGACTCGAACCACGACTCGACAAAACCAGCCACCATTTCATGACCATAACCAATCAGCTACTTCGGCCTATATGCCTATATGAGAATGATGGAAAATATTGCAATAAAATGCACAAAAAATCTATTTTCATACATTTTATTGCAATTATTTTATTGTTATTGTCTTCTTATGCATTAATTTTTTTCAACATCTAATCATTTGCTATAAGGACGGTTTGCCATATTTATACTTAAAGCTTGTATTTCCATTATATACTGGCCGCGGTAGCCGAGTGGTAAAGGTATCGGACCGTGGCTTGTCTTGTCACGAGTTCGAGCCCAGTACCACCAAAGACCCGCCGTGTAGGGCAGCAATGCACTTAAATCTGTCGAGAGCTGAAACGTCCTCCCGTTGGTGTGGTGTGGT
>BMAV01025473.1:51783-87849 GCA_019973955.1 Trichonephila inaurata madagascariensis
GGTAGTTAGGAGAGGAGGGTGCCAGCTCAGGTGTCGTCCACGTCACTTGACCATGGTTCAAAATTACGTGGTCCGTCGCCAAAAGCCCTCGTGCAGCTGAACAGTGCGACGTTAGTATTCAATCAATCAGTCAATACCATTATATACTATTATTCGTGGTAACTGTAAGGGTCATGGCAACAAGGACGTCTTAAGGCATTGGCCAACTGTGCGGGGGCCCAGGGCCTCAGCCACAATAGGGGCCTCGTCTCATTCTGATTTGAAACATTTAAATGGACGAATGTTTTTCAGGCTATATTCTCGGAAAAATTGGGAATTTCGGACGATATAACAGCTGGCTACGTGTAATGACCGTCGTCCACATACAGTTTTATCACCATGCACCATTATCCGTTCAGTCAAAAGGTGGCAGTCAGTCCAGCCGGTTGTTGTGATTGTAAGCCATGCACATTTATTTGTTTTGGGTTATTATTATGTGAATTTTTGATAATTTATGCAATGTACTGTCTACTTTAAATGGCCATAGGTTGGGCCAACATTTGTGTAGGGTCATAGGGCCTTCTTTTTCGTAGGGACCCAGGGCCTCAAGAAGTCTTAAGACGTCCCTGCATGATCGAACTCATTTTTGTCATTATTCATATCAAATCGTGATACATCTTATGATCCGACACGTCGAGTGGTAAAATTTGAAGCACAAAGGCGTATTGTGAAGGTTTGAAGTATTTTGTATAAATTCAAATGCAGCTCTCATCGCTTGAACATGAATCACAATTAAAAAGATATTGCATGTAATCGAATCGTGTTGTTTCTATGTATGGATTTGTCAAAACCAATAAATCTTTATCCCACTACATGGGGAATTGAGCCCTTTGATTCGCGTCGTGAATTATTTCGGTGTAAGTGAGTGAATATTAACGTAGCACTGTTCAGCTTCGCGAGGGCTTTTGGCAATAGACTACGTAATTTTGAGCCATGTTCAAGTGACGAAGACGACACCTGATATCCTCTCAGCTAGTTCACACCGCATCAAAGGGAGGATGTTTGAGTCTCGACAGATTTAATGTGTATCACCCCCTACACGGCGGGTCTTCAGCGGCACTGGGCTTGAACTCATGACACGCCATCTACGAGTCCGTTACCTTTACCACTAAGCTACCGCGGCCACCATTATATCCGTGTATATAATCAGTGTCTTAAAGAAAGATGTCGACTGTTTTTAACCACATACTGTATTCTAATTGCAAATGAATAAAAATTTCTTTCGAATTGTTATGTTTGCTAATTTTACAGAGATGGCAGAGATCCTGAAAAGGCAGAAGTTTTATGAGAGCCGTATTGTAGCTTTAAATTTTCCTTTCGATAAAAATTTGAAGACATATGAACAGGAAGTTTTGTGTCCTCGCTTGTTTTCCTCGTTACGTGAGCTCAGTCTGCTTTGGGTTAAAGTGTAAACTTAACTATACATTATCCCCATTCAAGACGTAGATGCTTGTAGAATGGGTACCAACCAAAGTTTCAATAATTTAGTTAACCATCATGAGAAATGCCACCAATAACAATGTAGGGTATTTGTTTTTATATCATACACCACTGCTCTTAAAGTTAATCTCACACATACGGATTTTTCTCCTTAAATACTCTTTCTTTTATGCATAGGTATAAAATGATTATTTAAGAAATATAAAATCCCTCAGGAAATTCACTATATTGAAAAGATACGGATTGATAATTCTTAGCAAAATAAAGTATTAGCGCATAAATAAGAATACACCGTAAATAAAATATATAAATCTCGCATTCTATTATTAACTTTTAAATTATATTAGCATATTTAATTGCATTATATGGATAAAAAAATTTATAAAATGTTTTTTTTTATTGATTTCCATCTTTTGTGGGTATATATGAGGCTAAATCAAAAAGTAAAGGGGCTTTTGTAATTTCTCTTTCCAAGGTTTGGCAATAGTGCTAGTATCCAGCGTTGAACGAGGGGTAGTTGACAACATTTCTACACAACCTGTCACTCCTATTCGGAGACCATTCAACATGGTAGCTTTATTGTCGATCTGCCCCAAGGAGGAAATATGAGAAGTCATTCTCTTTTTGTTTGCAAACGATCTGTTACCCGTGTGATGAATACTAGCCATCCCTTCCAATGCTATACCCTCAACTACGACAACTCTCAGTGGCTGACGATCTTTCGTCACCACATAAAGTTCTTCCCTGTTTGAAGCGCTCTATCCGCTCGTATATCTTGCTTCGGATAAAAAAAAGCAGCTGTCACCACATACTACGCTTGCATGCAACAAATAATTTCTGCAGGATTCACGCCTTCCGCAAACAAAAAACGAAACGCTGTCCTCCTTTCCTCCTTGGTGCAGATCAACAAAGGAGCTACCATGTTGAACGGTCTGCTACACCCCAACGACTACGAGGAAACACGAGTGACACGATGTGTAGAAATGTTACCGTTTACCCCCCTTCCCATTCAAAGTTGGACACTAGCGCAGTTGTCAAACCTTGAAATTGCAAAAGTCCCTTTATATATATATATACTTTTTAACTTACCCTCGTAATATAATTGATTTACTGCAATCCATAACATTCGCTTTTTATTTCCAAAACAGGAAGCATTGTTGCTGCCAATGCCACCTGATTAGCAGTGCTGGATCGAGGCCCACGAAATTTTTCGTGGCAAGGGAAGATAAAGTATTACGCGTGTCTTTAACTGTAGATTTGAGCAGTGGAATTCCAATTTTGATGGAGAACACCCTGGTCGTTATCAGAGTTCCTGACCTCCTATATCTTCTCCCCTTTCACCAATCACATGATAGGACTTGCGGTTTGACAAATATTTAGAGTACCCTCATGCTACAGGATATATTTATAAACACATCCATGTATTCCTCGGGATTCAAACAAAGGCCCTTCTGCACAGCAGTCAGCGTAACTATCCACAATACCGGATGGGCAGGAAGCGGATAATACAATTATTTGTCTGTAAAAATGTGGATCTTCAGAATTTTTTCCTCCTGATTCAAGCTCCTGAATTTTTTCCATTTATCTCCCTTCAAAAAGCTATCTTAAACTCTTAGTTACTCTAGAATTATGTTAATCCATACTAACATAGATTTCCTCTTTACATTACCACAATTGAGTTCTTGTAGAAGAATTTTCTAATTTTTCTTTCCATAATTTTACACTTTTATAATGTCACTGAATTTATGCAGAGGTCAACAACCTAAATATTAACACAGATGATTGGTATTTAAACAGATTTTTTGTGTGTATGCTTTCTTTGTTCCTTCTGCGTTTTATATTTATTTCGGTCTCATTTATTCATGTATTTTATTCTAAGAAATAGTTGACTTTACTTTGGATTCCGAATCATTCAAAAATATTTTGATATGAGTCTAAGGACTGCTATAATTAATGTTTCAAGAAAATACACGAAAAAACTACATCAAGCAAGGATGATGAACAAACAGTTTTAATCTCATGAGCATGAATGAAATCACGAAGTGAAAACAATAAAACAAAACAATAATGTAAAACACAAACACACGATAATAAAACACAAATGATAATATAATACGAAATGATAACATGATAATAAAACACAAATTAGCATTAGCAACTGACAAATATAAACATAGAAGTAAAGCAGCATGTTAAATATTGAACTGGCAGGTAAACATGCAATGTCTATATCATAAGAACTGATGCACCAAGAAGGAGTTATTCGAATGAGATGAAAAATGGTAGATGTAATACACACATGTTTTGAAAACTAAATATTAACAGTATCGTTGGAATTGAATGTTTTATTCAGAAAATATGCAGCCAATTAACAAAAAATAAGTAATAAATAAAAGGTTGTTTGCTCTTTTCCGGCCTTGAGGCAATTTGTTATGAAGATGGACTTTTATCCCCAAAACTGGTGTATACATTTCCAAGGAATTGCTTGCCGTATAGGTTAGATTTTTCGAATTAGATCTGCATAGTCCAGGGACATCACTAGAGAGATGTCGACTCAACAGAGCTAAGCAAGTTTTACTGGGTAAAGATCTGGTGCTTGTTCCGGTCAAAAAGTTGTTGGAAGAGCATGAATTAAAGCAGTAGATTTTAGTGTCGTGTGTGGTCAAGTATTATCCTGTTAAAATATGGACCCAGGTATTGATTTAAGGAAAGAAATAATTACGCGGCTTAGTATTTCGTCAACGTACTGCCATGCTGCAAGGGTTTCACAGAAGCCAAACAAATGGGTTGATTATCAAGTGAAATGGAGCCCCAAACCATAACTGCAAGTTTTCGGATTGTGTGGGGGATGATAGTCAAGTGAATATTGCTTTAGGATGGTGGACCTTCACAATGGCAAGTTTTGGTCAAAATTGCGATTTTGATTTTTTATACTAATACTATTCCTTATATTTCCTTGAATAATTATGTCAAAACCTTTTGTCATTTTGATTAATAATTACTGATTTTTTATTTTAATCAAATAAATGTTTAAAATGCACTTTTCTCAGCTCGCAAATTTTCATTTTTTATTGTTACGTAAAAAGTTCCTTGCGTTTCAAATTACGTCATATCTCTTTGAAATTTTCACGTCTTATGAAAGATGATATAATTCGCAAATATGTGTGCATTAGTTTTCTAAAAAAATTAACGAATCATATTTTGTGTTGTTTTGAATACCTTGAGTGTGTGTGATCATTGACGAAATATTTCAGATAATATATAAAATCTATCTTTTTTTCATTATATTTTATTCTGAATTTAAAATTCATGCACAGATATATACTTTGTTGTAGGCCATCTGTATATAAAACAAAAATTAGGTACATATCTTAAAAACTAATGCTCAAGGAGCATTTTTAAAAGTAGTTTTAAAAAAATCAGTTTATAATAGTTTTTTTAAAAAAATGTATTTAAATTACGCGAAATATAATAATCACCTTTTCAGCTAATTAAGTTAACAATTTAAGAAATTAGCTTTAATGGTCCACACCGTCCCCTTTAGACGTCTCTAGACACAATTTCGAAAGGTCAAGGGCTCAATTTGGAGAAAGACTCATAAACTTATAAACAACTATATCCATTTTATGTGCCCTGGGGATTTCCTTTCCTCCTAGTCTTTCTTTCTATGCATAAGCTCTGCTCCATTCACTGAATTTCTAATCGATGGCCATAGCAATCACTAACGTCTAAGTTACTCGTAGGCTCATTGATGAGGATATCAAAGACTGTGAGTGAAAATATGATGATCCCTCAGTGCTCGCGTTCTGTCATCCTTCTCAGTGTCCAGGCCTAACTTCTCTCTACGTGTGACCATGGTTCACCCATTCTTTTCAATATCGTCGAATATTACCATCGCGCTCCGCCCCAAATGTTCAGGATTCTGGAATCTACCAACCATGCTTCGTTTTGTCGCATCCACAAATGGGCCATTCTTTCTCAAACATTCACATCTGCTCATACTGCTCATATTCACAAGAAGTCTTTCTACACTATCCATACACTCTGTTATAATGCGCTGGCACTGCAATTAGTGATTCATTGGAAACTAAAGTTTAATCATTTGTATATTTAATCTTAAGGTATGCACACACATGTGTGCGATTTCGTCCTTTGTAGATAATATCTTCTTGGTGCCACAATTATATATTATAGAGTGTATATATAATATCATCGGTCTAATTATCAGACTGTGTAACTCCATCTGGGAAGCTAATTTGATACAGTAGGGCTAGGCGTCAAGTTGTTGTTGTTTATGTTCGCCAAGATAGGCGATAATATAACAATATGGTTTACTTTGATATTTTTATCGTGCGATATTGTTACAAATTTTGTGTAATGAACGCTTAAAATAGTGTGAATAATTTATATCTGAAGTGTAGTACATTAATATTAATTTCTGTTGTATTTATTTTATGTTAAAATCTAGCCACCACCTCTCCCTTCGAAATCTAGTTTTATAGTCAACCCTCCTATAACGCGGTACTCTCAGAACGCGGTTTCTATATAACGCGGAACTGAAATTGCGACAGCCCTCCTATAACGCGGTACTCTTACAGCGCGGTTTCCGTTCAACAACGTCCCATAAGTGATATTTTTATCGTGCGATAATGTGGTTCCCATGGGGATAACGTATATTAGTGTTAGTTTTTTTTTTTTTTTTTCCGCGGGATCTCTGCTCAGCAAAAGTAACTCATTGTTACAAATTTTGTGTAATGAACGCTTAAAATAGTGTAAATAATTTACACATCTAGAAGTGTAATACATTAATAATACTTTCGGTTGTATTTATTTTATGTTAAAATCTTGCCACCACCTCTCCCTTCGAAATCTAGTTTTATTATGAAATAAAAAAAGTAGTGATTACACTGATCGAGGAATAAATTAAAAACGGAGTGCGCACTGAAGCATGGCGTAGACGAAACAAAACGTTTAAGGAATCGTGCCAAAAAGGTCTTTATTGGTCTCCATATAACGCGGTACGAATGATGTGATTTGTACTTATTCTGAGTTTCTTATAGCGCGGTTTCCATACAACGCGGTAAACGGTTTCCATAGAACGCGCTACGAATTAGCCTGGTTTGTACGGTTAAATCCGAGTTTCTTATAGCGCGGTTTCCATATAACGCGGTACGCACTCACCGCGTTATAGGAGGATTGACTGTATTATGAAATAAAAAAAATAGTGATTACACTGATCGAAGAATAAATTAAAAACGGAGCGCGTACTGAGGCATGGCGTAGACAAAACAAAGGAGAAACGCTTGGCCATCATCTTGGATTTCATGTAACCCGACAACAACCGTTGCTTGGCGCGATTCCTTAATTGTGCCAAAAAGCGCTTGGCGCGTTGCACTCCTATATCAAATCAGTCACACCAGTGGAGTTACGCAGTCTGATAATTAGGCCGACGATATGTTACGTTTAAAGTGTGTGTGAAATCTGTTATTTCCTAGAATAACTGGCTATTTCATGAAAAAACTAGACAAGCCAGTTAAAGTATATAAAATTATTGAATTCTACGATTTAGCTAGGTACTCTATAGAATGACGCTTACTTGATCTCTCGTTGAAGTATGAAATACGGCATTCGCGAAACTTCTTTGAACTGGTTCTAACTACCTTTAGTGAGTTTTGAACAGCAATTAAAAGTGTCATCACAACAATCCTTGCCCTGATAAATAATGAAAAGTAAAATAAATGTATTTCCTAAAATTTAAATTAATATTCTCTTATATTTTTGCTTTAAAAAGGTTACGCAATGTTGTTATGAAGGAACAGTTTTTCATCCCAGCATGTGTGTGTGTGTGTGTTTTTTTAATAATAATATTTAAATATAACTATTTCTGCAACAGATTCTTTTTCTTTCTTTTCTGTTTAACTAATATTAGCAATATGAACAATAATAAATTGCACAATCTGCTTTTTCTTATTATTTATCAATTGATAATCCATAATGGGGATAAATTATTTTTTTTCAGAGATTTTAGCTATTTATGTGTGATCAATTTATTCATAAAATACATTTGAAATTATTTATTTTTCACTTTAATGGTCTATCCTTAGTTATTTCTTAGAATAACTAGGTAAAGTAGGAAATTTTTCCTCTATTATATACTTTAACTGACTTCTCTAGTTATTTCATGAAAAATACCTATTTATTTTATTAAATAATTGAATTATACATTTTATAACAGTAACATATACTTTAAAACATGATTGCCTCAAAAGACATTTTAACCAATACTTACGTAAACAGAATAGGAAATAAATAAGGAGAATTCTCTAATAAATATTTTGAAATTTTGGAAAGCATCTTGAAAATTAATATTATATCCATTGAGACAAAAAAAAATTCTGTTGAAAGAAGATTCTGAGTACTAAAATCATCAGCAAGCTGATCCTCACCCCAGGTTATTTAGAAAATTTTATCCACAGAATCTAATTTTCTTATTATCTCATAAAGTACACAGGCTTGCGGTGGAAAAACACGCAAGAGATGTAATGTCTGAACTTTATGTATTTTTTGCTGCTGATTTTAAAAATAATGATGAAAAACTTCTATCTCAAGTCATTTTTTCTTGAAAAATTCTAGTTGAATTTTTATGAGTATTTACCAAAAATTTTTTCAGTGTTCAATTTCTTTCCTCCATGGCTGACCTTCATTCTACCGTAGTGAGAAACACACAGATTATCACTTTGTGATGCTTTTCTTTCGCATTCTCTCTCTATTAATAGTTTCGCCACAAATTCATTGGCGAAGAATTAGCACAGCTCAATACCTTTTTATTAAAATTGAATCAATTGTGAAAGTAAATGTCTGAGTTTTGGCTAGCATTATTAAAGTAAAGTGAAAGCAAGCCCCAATAATTATTTTTGAAAAAAAAAGAATGAATTTTCACTATATTTTTCCATGTTGTTGCAACTATTTGAAAATATTTATGAGACACGAATAAAAAATAATAGTAGTAACATGAAAATAAAAGAAAAATAGATTTTATTTGATCGACTTAACAACTATTCTGACGTCTGCAATCCCTTTTTATTTTACCACGTATGCAGAAAAGAGGAAATACAGAAAAATAATTTTTACGAGTATACAATATAATGAGAATACCTAGTTTTTCTCTTTTGCATTCGTTATCGAAAATCAGAGGAATTCAGAAACTTCTATTTTAAATATGCAGAACATACTGGCAGCGGGAGACGTACGCCTGAATAAATAAAAAATTAAGATACGTGAAAAACAACATTAAGGAAATAATAAGCAAACACGGTTCGTGTTTTCTAGTGATTTAAAATTCTATCCAGAAATATTGTTTCTCAACTTAATACAGTTCTAAAATACATAAGATCTATTGAAAATAACCATTAAAACACTATTGCATTAAATATTTATTCTTTTTGCAAATATAATGAATTGCATTTTTAAGTAGACATTTCAAAACGATATTTATATTTAAATTAGAAATTTATTTATAGTTACAGTAATCCGAACGTTTATTATCCGGAGCGTCAAATATAACGGACCAGTTTTTTTTGTTTTGTTTTGTTTTTGTCAACTACATGCACTGTAAATTAAAATGCATGGACTAATAAGTTGAATGATTGTCGGAGAACCTGCTTCCCGCAGGGAAGCTCAATAAAGCTGCGGCCAGATTTAGAAGGCGAAGAAGACTTCAATGACGACTACGGGGAGGAGAATACCGATTTTGTCCAATCAATCCCAGGATTTCAAGAATGCGATGAAGAAGATGTAAAATCCTGGATGGCATGCGCTGCAGAAAACTGTGGATTTCAAATGCTACATGATGACGAGATTATGACTTCTGTGCAAGAAGAATCCGACCCTGTCAACGATGAAACGGATGAAGACGAGAACAACAACGAAAGTAGCAAGGGTCCGTCAAATGCTGACTCGTTTTCTGCGTTAAAGACAGTTATGGAGTGATACGAACAATCAGAATGCTGTCCTACTCAACTACTGCTGCTCAAGAGAATCAGAGACTTTGCAACGAAAAAACGAAGGTGTACAATGGTACAGCGAAAAATAACTGATTATTTTCCACAATAAAGGTAAAATTGCAACATTTTGCACCTATTTTGCTTTCTTTTCAAGCACGTTTCCTGCATGTGATGATTTTCAATATTTGTATAGTTTCCGGTTTCATATACTGCATGGATCGCATTCGGTTTTCAACTGCATATCCGAACGGTGTCCGGTCCCAATTGATTCGGGTTAACGACGTTCTACTGTATATTGCTTAAATATATATATAATTTATTTTATTAGAAAACATAAATTATAGTTTTCAATAAAATTATATATATATATATTTTTCATAAACAGAATATCAGACAAATACTGCCCAGCACTTTTTATTTAGATGAAAATTTGAATTTTTGGCACTTTTTCGTTTCACCGCTTTAAATTTCGCCAAACAGGCTTTATTGGCAACAACACACACACACAATGTTTATAAATTTTTGTTTTTATTGGTTTTTTATATATTATGAAAAAGGCGTTACTGTGTGTGATAAAATCAAGATCACGACTTGTTTTGAAATATGATGTTAAACTCTTACCAGCGGAAATATTTCATCTGGCATCGGTTGTATCCACTTTTGGCTACTTAATCGCCGGCAAAACGGAAAAGTAACGACATTTCAATCACTAAATATTTAAAATTTGAATTGTAAAATAAAATAATTGGAAGAAAAGAATTTTTTGTTGTAAACACATATTACTTCATTTTCTTACTATAATATTCTTTTTTCGGGGAGGGGGGGTTATAATTTTATCATTAAAACATTAAATTTATTTAAGAAATAAAATAAGTTATACTTTATCAATTCGTGTAATCCTCAAAGAAAAAAAGGGATATACTTTCTTCAAAAATTAGATTACGTAAATAATGCAAACAAATAAAAATCGAAAAAAGAGGAACTTGATGTAAAGATAAATTATTTTTAAAAATAAAGAAATTGAGAAATATTTTTTCGATCAATTTATTCTTAAAAAATAAAACTTTTTTTTCATGCATTTCTTTGATAAGTGGTTATTTAAAAAAAAAACTGTTTTTTCCGTGAAATAAAAGTAATGAAAACAGACGAGTAATGTCTTCTGTTCTTGAATTCCAATCACGTTTTCATGTCGCCATCTGGTGGGTAAAATCACACTCACTGAATATTTCTAACTGAGATGGTCTGACTGCTGTAGTTAAAAATTAATTTCAATATTAATTCGACTAAAATAATTCTATTTATTGGAACAAATTATAACAAAATTTTTGTATGAAAAGTTTTATTTTATTATGTAAACTATTGTGTTTCATATTACTTGCAATTTATTCGTGTAAAACACATGATACGCATTTCTGATTTTAATTTGTATGCAGTGAGATAAATAATGTCAAATAAATGCTGTTCTACTTTCTTCTTTACACATCATTAAAAATTTAAAAATACTATTTTATTCCAAAGGTATACAATGGCACCGATTCATAATATACTACTCTTTGGACTTATAATTATTAGAACATTTGAAATAAATATATATTTAGGATTAAAATTAAGCTAAAAATGTAATTTTACTTATTGAGATGCCGCTAAAATGTAATTTTTCTCCTCTGTGTTGCTTAGGTAGTAAAGAATTCTTACGAATTTTGTTCAAGAGAGGGTAAGTATTGTTAAGTTTTGAAAACAACTATCATAATAATTATATAACTTTCGAATGTTTGTAAGAAGATCACTAGCAAATAATGCATACTAATATATGATTTGTTTTTTTAAAAAATGTAATCTATATATGATGTTATGATATAACTTTAAACCGTTTTCATTTTATCATCTTTTCCTATAAAAACTAAATAATTATTTTTGCATCATTAGATTACTTGTTTAAAATGTAATTATTATAAAAAAAACTTATTTTCTAAAATTCATATTTTTAATACAAGATAATTAGTATAAGTTTTTTTTATAATAATTACATTTTATACATGTAATCTATTGTCTGTATTGTCCATGCAGTTCAAGCATACTTTCAGAGATGGCGCCACTATCGATATTTTAAAAACATGTAGCGTTTCAACAAAAAATTCCTTTTAAAAAAACAAATACGAAACATACCCTTGCATTCAATCTTATAAATAGTTTTATGTAAATAAATACAGAAATTTTCAAGAAAAACTTTTATGAAAGTAATGCTTTTGAAAAAAAAAAAATATGTTTGATTACAAGATTTAAATAACACGTTCATGTAATAAACTTATATGGCATACACCTATTGCTTTCATATGAGGGGTTTAGATTTAACAACAACAACAACAAAAAAAAAAAAAAACAGACGAGGAAAAATGCCGAAATTATTACTTATCCTTATGTAAAAATATCTATTACTTATCTTTATGCTAAAAATTAAAAATCTCTTGGTATATGGAAGGGATTTGAGCCTCTTAATGCCACTGTTGAAGTTTATATTACTAACATTCATATCAATAACGTGATAAAGTATCAGGAAAAAAACATATGTTTTACAGTTCTCTGTATTTTTTAATTACAAATGTATTTTTTACCAAAGGTAGAGTTAAAAACATTTGTTTGTTTTTTTATTAATTTTAGAGGGGAAAAAATAAATTAATACAAGTAAGAGATTAACTAAGAAATTAAAAGGGAAAAAAACTTTCAAAATATTTTATATAATCCAAATTTATAAAAACATAATTCATTAAATATATTAAATGATCTTAGATTTACTTGTGGAATCTTTATATCTCATTATATTTATACGCCAAAGATTCATTATATTAGCCCCCTCCCCGCTCAACTTGAACAGGTTTGAGGGAAGACAGAACCAATGTGCGTCAGCAGCTGATGGACAGGGGCGTAGCTACCGCCGTATCAATGATATGGGTCCCCAAGCTACAGGGGACGCAACGTGTGTAATATTCTGACACTTTCAAATAAGTGTCTTTTATTTATTTACCAAAAAAAAAACAAAAAACAAAAAAGAATTCCCAAGGAATTTTGATACAGGGCCCACACTCAGGACTAGCTACGCCAGTGCTGATGGATGAATATATAAAGTACACATGTACTGTCTTTCCACGGATAGAATGTTTAGCCACATAATAGGAATCACAGATGATTTATAAAATGTCGATAAAGGGCAAATCATTACAGTTCATCGCTTGGAAACATCGCTTTAAGGAACGATGAGTTTGAGGACTGCTCACATGCAATCATTGTTTGTACTTATCGAAAGTGGTACATGGATTGTGAAATGAAATGTCTCCAGCTGATGGTTGGTAGGTTACGGCCTATTCATTCCAGAGTTGATCAGAGACTGTTCCGCACTACTCGCCATGACTGATGTGCTACAACATTCTATATCTCCACCAGCAAAAATGGTGGTGACACAGAAACTTTATCTCAACACATTATATAGTGTACATTGCTGAGTATGGGCATATCCTGTGGAGGCCAGAATCACGTTCTTGCACTAACAGTGCTTCATCCCTGAACCTGAAATAGGACATGAACTATCGGCACTGGATCATAGAAGAATGGAAGAAAGTTACCTGGTCGAATACACTGATTTCCAAAGGAATCTCGAGCACCGGATGTACAACAGGTCAGATATGTGACGGAGATGGTATTATAGTGTGTTCGACGTTTTCACGGAACACATAATCTCTACAGTACAATCCGTCACATGTGTGCACTGAGTGTACCTTATTCAGTGGCGTAACGTACATCCACGCAACCCCCGCTTTGTGGAGGGAGAAGGTCCGAGATTATAGGGGCTCAAAGGCTGACTGATGCCCCGTTCATACCCTTTCTAAGATCCAGCTTGGGGCCCAAAACATGACTTTGCAGGGTGTTCCAAATATTCTCTGTTACTCCGCTGACCATATTTCAAAACAGTAGCATCTCTTTAGAGTAATAGCTTTTCCAGCGGATGATACCGTTTAACAACATGATAACGCTATACTTTATAAACGAATCATCAGTGGGGGGAGTTCGAAGAATATTCTGATTAATTTCCAACCATGTTTGGTATCTGAATTTACCTGATAAGAATCCAATCGAAAGTTTGTGGTTCTACCTAGAATACGGAATAAGGGCTGCTACGTTATCACTTTGCAACCTTCCGGAAATATGTAAGACTAATTGTTTAATTCTTGGTACCAGGTACATTAGACTACCAATCAGCAACTTGTGAGTCATTGTTCCGTGGAATGTTAGTGGTTTTGAGGGTAAATGTTGGTTCTATATATATCACATTTAAAGGGTAGTCATAATATATACATGTGTGTATGCTTGGATGGGTGTGTTTATTTATCTGCGTGGGTGTTATATATATATATATATATATATGGGTGTGTTATATATGTATATAACTTTCCATACAGTATATAATGTTTGTGGTAAAAATATTTACTTTTAAAAAATTATACAAGGTGGGAAATTTATTAATTAAGTGCTTCATACAGTTTAAACTTCAAATAAGGTTAAAAACATGGGCAAAATGCAGCCTTTATACCTCTGCTTATATTTTATCATGATTTTTGTGAATTCTTCCTGAATATATTTGATGAAGATTTAAAAAATGATGTATTTTTTATTTAAAATATACATATATTGAATTTCTATATTGCTTTACATCATTAATATTTACATAAAAAATTTTACCATTTAATTTAAATTGGGAAATTTTTTACATGAAATCACACACACAGTGCAAAATTATATGAAGTCCATGTTTTTCACACACTAGTTTATGATGATTTACATTAAGATTGTCTTTGTGTAGAACGTTAAATATTTTTTAACTAAGCATCTTAATGTAGTACATTTCTGCAGAAAGAAATATCTTATAAAAAATAGCATGATTGTATATAACATGCACATTCATTAATTATAAATAATTCTTAAATATAGATATATTAAGTAAACATTGATTTTTTTTACTAAAACTAAAACAGGATTTCCACTTTTTATATGAAACTAGTCCGCATTCAAAGAAAAATTAGTTGATGCAAATAGAAATAAAAGTATTTTTTTTTTTAAGAAATGACAATTTCTCTTTTACGTAAGTGAATATTGAATATTGATAGTTAAATATTTTTATATTCATAAAAATGTTTCAGTCTTAGATATTTGTTTAATATTAAAGTGAATCATTAGATCTTCTTTCCTTCGTTTATCCAAGAGAAAACGTAATTTATTTCCCTTATGAAAAATAATGTGTTATGTACTTCTAAAATGCATCCGTTAAAAAAAAAAATATTCTCTTAATGTAAAAATAAATAAAGAAAGAAAGAAAATCGGTTATAAAATATAGTTATAAAAATTTAATAAAGTCCAATAATGTCAAATTCTATTGCTTGCAAAGAAAAAAAAAAATTTCGTACATTAGAAAATTGGTATGTATAGTATATAAATTATATGAAATTATTACATTAAATTTCTTGATTGCACAGATATCTTTGTATGTGGCAAAGCTCTTATGACACACTTTCACTTTTCTTCGGTTTGAGAATTGGATGAATTTCGGGACTCGCGGAATTAGAGAAATCATCAAACAGGATAATTGAAGGTGCAGTAGCAAATACGAAAACGAAGACAAGAGCCCCCCCCGGCCCCTCCTAGAGAGGGTAAGGTATCTTAAACTTATTCTAAAAAATTTGGCGTTATATTTTCACAAGTTATAGATTATTCACTCCATTTGTAAAAGATAACGTTCCATTGATTGACTGATTGACTATTAACGTCACACTTTGAAATCACACAAATGCAATTGGCGACAGACCTCGTCATTTTGAACCTCTATCAAATGAGGGGGATGATATCTCAGCTGGAACCCCACACTCAAATTATCATCGTTATTCCAATGTGAGCTTCCTTCGACCATTTTTTTCTTGCACCAACTCCTCTGCATCTTAATAGCACTAAGAAAATCAGAAATAATGTCGGTTCAAAAAATTCCTCAAGTGCTTAGCACTACTTAAAGAAATTCATAAAGATCTCCCTCAGCTAAAAGCACGTCATCTAAAATTATGGAATTTTCATAGAGAAGTAGAGTTTAGCACTGAAGACAAGGAAGAAATGTGTGATGAAAATATCTTGCCACAATGAAAAAAAAAAAGAAATATTAAACTCCGTCAATTATTGGTAGTGACCAGTGGCCCACACAGGAATTTTTCAAGGGGAGGGGGGAGTTCCAGGGACGGAAGTCCATCATTCTGTTATCATACTACAATACGCCACCCAACTTTTTATTATTTTTTTTTTTTTGATTTTGTCGATTTTTGAGAACAAAAAAACAGTAAAAGTTTAATGATTGAACAAATAATTAGTATTAATATATAAAATATTAGTAAAAAATACTTAGTAAAATTTTACGTACTATATTCATAGGACAGTGGCGCACACAAGGGGGGGCCTGGGGGGGCGGGCCCCCCCCCCCTCCAAAGCCCTTGATTTTTTTTTAGGATGGATTATAATTCTAAGTATATAGTAAGTAAAATTTAATTAAATATTTGTTATTAAAATGATTAATTTTATTAATTAATGCTAATTATTTATTCAGTAATTAGTTTTTTACTGTGTTTTGTTCTCGGAAATCTACAAAATCAAAAGGAGCATGATACAAGAATAGTGAACTTTCGACCCCGGACCTCCCCCTTGAAAAATTCCTGTGTGCGCTACTGACATAGGATTATAATCAATCGGGAAAAATAATCAAGAGCTTTGACGGTGGGGGGTCCGGAACCGAGCCCCCCTCCCTCCTTGTGAGTGCCACTGATGCTGACTAATAATGACACGAACGAAAGAGAGATAGAGAGAGAAGAAAACATTTAATACTCATCAGTATTAACATTTAGTTCAAATTTGTTTTAATGAATATATATCTTAGTTATAAAAATATAATAGTATGTTTTTCCAATTTTCGAGCTTAGCTTCCCCCTCCCCCGATTTTTTACTAGCTGTTTGTTTCATATAACACGAATTCGCATAGCACATCATATTTTAGAATGAAACACCTACATTTTGTGTGAGTTAAGCTGTATAGTACATATTCTTTTTATTTATCCAATGATTCTCCAGTTTTTTGTAAAGTTTATAGTCACGGGAGACGTTGAGTTTATACTCTATTCAATCCTTCATTTACATATTCGTTTATGAATAATTCTTCCTGTCGTTTTTCGATACAAATCGGCAAGGAACGCGATCCTGTGAAAAAAAGATCCGATCTGCGAGTCGTCGTTCGCGGGAGCAGTGAGCAAATAAAAGCGAGGCAGAAACCGGATGCCACCTAAATCAACAATCTCGCCGTTCACGGTTCGATTCTCCGCCGATGCGAATCTCGAGCACACGTCACACCAAGGTTAATAGCCGCGCGCTCACCAGACGCAGGGCCTTATCTGGCCGCCATTTATGAACACAATGACTGCTAAAAACAAGAAAGAGCCAATTGTTAATACAAAATACATTTATAAGGGTGTTTTAAATTACTTACTATAGAAAAAAGGCTGAAGCAAAGCTTTTTAAGCATTCAATACATTTCATGAAAGAGGTTTTTTTTTTTAAAAAAAATCTTACTATCATAGAAACTAATTTCAATTTTTTTTAAAAAAATTAATAAATTATGAACATTATCCCTGCTTTAATCAGACTTATTCGTTTAAGGAGTACCTAGAAAAGATAGCTAAAGATCCACGTGACTTTGTTAACCCTTAACTTCCCAATTTTTTAAAAATTTCTATGAAAAAATTATACCAGCTAGTTCTCAAGTAATAATAAAAGTGAAAAATATATATATAAAAAAATTAAGCTGTTTTAAATTGAATTTCAGTCATTTTTTTTGTTTGTTGCAGAAGTGCAACTGTGAGCAGTAGTGCTGTAAATTGCAAAACTTTTTTTTATTTGAGGTTTTTATTATTCATTGTTATAAATAATTGCTTTAGCTTTACATACAATGAAAATTTTTAAAGCAGTTATTGATTTTGTATTAACAAAGTCCGACTTTTCACTTTTCGCTCTCCAAATCCATAATTTATCTTGGAAGCGTGTCATCTCCATGGAATTTTATTACTTCTTCATTCAATGAAATGTTTTGATTTTTCCATAAAAAATTTTTTGACAATGTTTTATTATTCCTAAAAGTTAAATTTAAAAAGGTTCTCTGACTGAAATATTTTTACCTAATTCATTATCATCATCGGATTTTTTTATACTCTGAATTGTATTTTGTGAACTAATACTATTTTCACAGTCACTATCCGAATCTTCATTAGATGACACACAATCAGGTAAAATCAATATCATCATCAGAATATTCAGGACATCCACTCTTAACTCACTTAATTCGTCCGAATTATTCATATATCTATCAATTTTATCTTGGGTTAGTATACGCATTTTGGCCATGTCAAAATGGTAACCGAAGACCAATGTTGCAGACCTGCAACATATAATTAAAATCAAATTTCCTTCAAACTTTTTCCATTAGAAAATCAAAATTACTTTTAAATGAACATAAAATGTTTCATTTCTTACCTGGTAATTTATTTCGTCAATAAACAAGAGAAATCATAAAATATAATGGATTCTTTTTATAGCAAAAACACAGTTTTTGAGGCATCAGAGATTTTTATAATTGTTGTGATTTCTAGAAAAAATGTACTTCCATCTAGTGACAAAATTAGCATGTATTTCGTTGCAGTAATCTTTTTTTTTTCAGATAAAGGATTTGTAGCTAATTAAAAAAAATATTGAGTCTATTAAATTAAAATAAATCATATGTTGCAGAAATGCAACAGTGGGAAGCTAAGGGTTAAATAATATCAAATCAATTCTTGATAATATATCGCTTTTATTTTTAAAGGTAATCAAATTTTACAATTTTTTTCTTGTATAAAAAGATATACTATTAATTACACTACTGTTAAGTGTAATAAACTGCTGTACAGCCCATAATATAATTCAGTCAATGCAAATTTATTTAAATTTATTCCAAATAGAAATTTCACATTGTTATCTGGCGATTCTACTTTCAATTTTTTTAATAATAGATCCTTATACATTTGTTATTTAGGATATATATAAGTTATTATTTATCGTTTCAGATGTTGCCTTCAGAAAGAATTATACATATTATATATTATATTTTATTATGTTAATTATTTTTTAATATTAGTACCTGGTTCCTTTTACTTAATATTTTATCTATTTCATAAATTACGTATATTCGAAAGGAAAGATTTCCATCAGAACGATTTAATTAAAAGAATACCCGAGAAAAAATTCTTCAATTTTCAATCCGTGGTAGATCTTCAAGTAAAAAAAAAAAAAAATCTAAAATTTCATCGCTTACCCGATCGGATTTTTATTTTACCATGATATTTGCGTACATTCAAATCATACGATAGAGATAATATAAATTTAAGTTATTACTGCAACTAGATAACGTCAAAATTTGACATTTATTAAATTTGTAGCTTGATTTGTCAGACAGGTAACGTTATTTTTATTAAAACATCAAAGTTAAGCCAAAATACATCGATATACAATTTAAATAATCTATTCTAAGAAAATTTGAACTTATTCCAGAAATCTGTTGACTTGATGCCTCGAGATACTCCAGTTCGATCTGTTTATTAATGCAGAGTCCATAGCTAATACTTTTATTACTATTACTTATTACTTGCTATCAGATTACGGGTGTGCTGTTTTTAAAGTTACCATGCCTCTCTCTGGATGATTATACGCAACTCTTTATTTTAATGTGCATCACACACACACACACAATACATTTTTTCAAATTACAATGGACTGAGAATAAACATTTACATATATAAATATTCCTTTCAAATTATTTAGAAATCGATTTAAAAACTGCTTGACGTATTATTTTATATAATACATTAATTTTTCTTCTTTTTTTAATGTGCTTAAGACATGCATTCCAGAAAATTATAAGAAATTATAAGCTAAATATTGTATGATATTGTCAGTGGAATAAGGATTCAAATGGACAAGATTCATGGAGGTCACGTGATAAAGGCAAACACGTGTTCTCCACTGAATTCAAAATTGAGATTAAACCAACTTGTATTTGTTACTTGATTCAAAAAAACTTAGATAAAATTTCGAATTTCATAATTCGGTAAAGATGTTGAAGTGTTATAAGAGAATTTCATCAAAACAATTTTTAATTTTTTTTTAAAATTGTTTTATGCATGTAATTTTAAATAAAGTGGCAACTATGTACTTTTTAAGAGAAAGTTTCTGCAAAGAACATAAGTTGGCATTAACGAATTGCATGAACCGATTAGCTGGAAACACATGATTGCATTCCTCGTGACAATGACGTCACATGTATTTTTGAACTGATTGACTAGAAACACGCGGTTATCATTATCATGTGACTAATGACGTCACATGAATTTAGTCCATTCAGCCACCCAAATGCGTAAAGCCTGTAGTTTTTATCTAATTTTTAGCGTTAAACATGATATTCCATGAAGATAGGCTGAGATGCAAGTTAAATCTATCAAATCTCTCTCGTTGGCGTGGAAATTTGGAGATAAGGGTTCCAGCTCGGGTGTGTTTCTCAACCTTTGACCTCAGTTGAAATTTACAAGGTCCATTTCAAATAGCCCTCTTGTAGCCTCAGAGTGACACATTAACAAAAAATCAATCAATCAATATTTCAGTTGTCTAAACTGCTGTACTGAAAATACTTTATACGAATTTACGAAAATAATTGTATTTTCCTGTCTATCTTAGATGTAATCTTATTTTATTTATAGAGAACTAAACTCTCTCTCTCTTAACAAAACTATACAAATGCTATTGATGATGGACGGCGTCGACAACACAATTAGGTTCAGCAATTTTTTCAAGGTTGCAATTTTAATTTTAAATTCTTAACTTTAATTTCTTAAGCTTCTCATTTTGAATTCTCAAGTAATTACCCTCTAATCATGGCAAACTCTATTTATAAAGCTCAACAATATCCTTAAAGATAAGGGATTAAGACCTCAACAGAGATCATGTGCCCGAGGATCATTCAACAAATTTTGAAAGTTAGTGCAGTCAAGTATTGGTAAACTATTTATTATATTACAATGCGTCTCAAACTTGTAATGTTTGCGACCCAATTTTCAATCATAATTTTCATGTGGTGCCCCCTTCCATACATCTGTAAATTGTCCTCCAGATTTTCACCAACTTATTTCTACCAGAAGTACTTTTGAAAACTTCTGTAAATTTATTGTAAACTTATGTAATCCTTCGTGATTTTTAATTAATTTTTTTTTCATGATGTAATGTGTTTCATACTTACTTCTATAATCCCCATGTGATACTTTGTGAGACATGGGGATTTATAAATGCTTTCAATAAAAAAAAAATGTATATATATGTTTAATTATGCAAAGCTCTAAAAAAATCATTCCAATATTTATTTTCCATTCTTTTGCTAATTGTTATTCTTTTTATTTTTATTATTATTATTTTTTTATTTTCCAATCTCAGATTGAAAAATTATGCATTAGGAATAACTCAAATATATTTTTCTTAATATATATATATATATATATATATATATATATATATATAATGCACAATGATTTTTATGAAAGTCACGTAGATTGTACTTTTAAAACTGATTTTAATTAATTATGTAATCAGTTAACTCTATTCTTGTTTTTAAATTAAAATTTCAACTCATTTTGTAACACGCGAAAGAGTTATTAAAACTGATTGAAGAACTGACTGGATAAATCTGTTTTGCAATATGCAATATATTTAGTTTTCATTAACTGAAAAATGTAGCACGGCCTCTTTTCCACTGAAGCTGAATTGCTTCATTATCTGAACAGCAACATCCTTCTAATTAAGTGAAAAATATAAAAAAAATTACATTCCTTAAATTTACATTCGCCGACATGAAATGTTAAAGAGCTTTGGTGTAATTGCAACCAATTGACCTAACTATAAGACACTCTGAGCTGAAAAAATTTGTAAATCCATCTAAATTGAATAAATTACTGATGGATGATGATGGATTAATCAATTTATCCAATTTATCAAGGTAGAAAAATTAGCGATCAAGCTTTAGCTGTAATTAAATTCTTGTTCGGGTTGTTACAGAGCCACGGAGTAACTCATTGAGCCTTAATGTGTTCTCTTTCTACGAAAACGGCATTTTCGATCAAAATATCGATTGTTGAAATTCGACATTAAAATGCGATTCTTAGCTTACTAAAATTTCTGATTCTGGTTTCTATGTATCATAGAACTTAAGCCCCTTGCCAGTATCGCCTGAATCCAGTTTGAGCAACTACTGCGTTCAGTATTTGAAATGCCCGAACTGAACTCGCAGGACTCTGAACTCTACTTTAGGACACTTATTTCATTATTTTCCTAATAGATGGTATTAGTGATCCTAGTTTTTCACCGATTAGGACTTCAGTCGAGGGAGGGCGATCTAGTATAACTTGCTGCACCTTACAGGTCGACACTTTCTAGAACAGAGGTCGCCAAAGTGATGGTTCGCGAGAAAATTTCGATGGTCCCCGGAAAAATGTGGAATCTTAATCATCAAGTTAAGTTATGTTTTAAGATGTATTGAAACATAAATTAAATTTATAAAAATACGTTAAAAGTTATAAAAACACTACTTCACATAGAATAACGCCACGAAAATTAAGTCGCAATGCTGTAGCTGCATTGTTATATGTGGATAATAGATCCGTGTGCTGCGAAAATTCAGGATAATAATTTAAGCTTCATCTACCAGTCATTAGAAGAAACTCTCAAATTTAAATTTCATTCATCCTTATCAAAATCTCAGTTTTGGCTTTCCATTAAAAGTGAATACCCTTTTAGTGAAAAGGCGATGAAAATTCTGACCACAACTTATTTATGTGAAAAGGCCTCTTCATCTGTTACAGCCATTACCGATCTCAGCTTGAAATAAATGCAATTCTCCGTCTTGCAATAACAACATTGGATCCAAATATCTATAATCTTTTATTTCAATTAGCAAGAACATCCATCACACTAGAAATGTATAATGCTAAAAGTTTGATATACTTAAACCATTTTTTTTTTTTAATTCTTTTTACGGTTTTTGTTTATTTTATTATGGTTTATTAATAAAGCTTTCATATATAATTTGGTTCCAATTAATAGTTTTGTTTTATTAACCAGGTACATTTTATGTGTTCTTATATCACATTTTTTTTTGTTTAAATATTTTTAACACTTAAAAAAAATCCTATTAAAAATCCTGTTTACAGGTCTGTGAGGTCAAAACGTTTGGTGACCGCTGTTCTAGCACATATTCCACTAACTCAGTGTTTCTCAAACTGTGGGGCGCCCCTCGCAGGGGGCGTGATAACCCAACGAAGGGAACACGAGCATATCGAAAAGTCGAAAATAAAACATTATTTTAAAATATTAATTTACTGAAAGGAAGCAAAACAAAATACATTCTAACATAATGTAAAATAAAATAAGCATTTACATTGATATAATATATTTATAAATGTACCAATATTGCACATAGAATTTGATAATTTAAGAATATCAAGTTAGGAACAAGTTTAACAGAGTTACCGGAGATCCTATGGGCTTGTCATGTATAAAATTATGTAAAACATTTAATACGTATCTTGACAATTTGCACAGTTTATATTTAAAGTCGTATTGTAGCTTTATCTAAAGTATATTGTTATTGAATTCAATGCATTGTTACTATACAGATAAGAAGGGGGGGGGGGGGCGAAGGCAATTTTGACTGAAAATAGGGTCGCAGATCTTGAAAGTTTAAGAAGTACTGGAGTAACGGGAAAAAAATCTACTCCAACCAGACAGTATTTTATATGCTGTCGTAAAATCGATGAAAAAGGAAAGAGGATAAGACGTGAGACACGAGTTTATTGCTAAGAGTGCGATATGGGCTAGCGTGCAGTACCGTGTTTTGGGATATATCATACTGTAAGAGATTTGTAAAATGTATGTATTGAAAATCACACACACACACACACATATAATATATATATTGTGTGTGTGCGTGTTGTGTTATATTGCTATGAATTTTGTGTAAAATAATGTAAATGATTTGTATTTGGATGTGTGTGATCTTACTCTAAATTATATTTAATTTGTGTTAAAATTGTAATATTCACAAGCAAAATGCCCTTACGTTATAGTGGGGATTCAATGGGAACTTGGCGAGATCTTGGCAATAGAGCCAAGTTGGCATCATAGTTGGCGACCAAGTTTGCTACCAATTTGGCGACCATGTTGGTGAGTTCGGTACCCTCTGGATTCTTCTGGAAATTTGTGGAGAAATTCATTAATTTCATGCTTTATGACGCAAGCGGTTATCTATCTGGAAGTTTTCGCCACGGCTATGTATAGAGCGGTGCTCGCCGAAATAGTCTTGTTTCAACCAGCGATTAGTGAGCATTGTTTTGACTAGCGATTAGCTCGGCTGTGCTTGTGAATAATCTTTTACTTACGTATATTTTAGACACTTTTGATTATGTCTGAGTGCTGTTGAAGGTGTATAGACCTTCCGAGATATATTCTGTGAATACAGCTGCTGCATCCTGTATTTAAAGAATTGGATTTCCGATAATAAATTCTTATCGCTCTTGAAGAACTGTTATTTTTCTTTGTGACTGTTTTGCATAAAATCCTCGCGAACCCGGATCAACGAACAATATTATATTATACCAGTTATGTTATGTTTAACATAAAAATTTAGTTTAATTTGCTCTAATCAAATAAAATATGTGTGTAATCCATTACTTTTTTAAGTTTATGTGAAAATTATAAATGTAGTAGTTATTGCACTTAAAACTTCATTTTTGTAATTTAAAAAAGAGTTGATCGGTTAAATATTAAAAGAAATGTGATATCTTAAAGAAGTTATTATCGAAATAACAGGCCATAATTTGAAAAATATTCATACACTAAGTGTTTATTTTTATAGACTGTAAGGCAGAAATTATTTTTATAAAATCCAAATGATTTTGTTTTAAATCAACTCATTTATTAATGCCACTTCCGACATAAAGTCTTCCGATCAAACTGTTTTTTTTTTTACAGCAAGCATTAGAGTTGAGACAGAACATTACTGCATCAACGTTACACGTTGCCATTACTCGTTAACACTTTATCACAGACTGATTTTAAAATTAATAGATCACCAAGCTGAGGCGTGAGTGAGTGAGTGAATATTAACGTCGCACTGTTCAGCTACACGAGGGCTTTTGGCGACGGACCACGTAATTTTGAACCATGGTCAAGTGACGTGGACGACACCTGAGCTGGTACCCCCTCTCCTAACTACCACACCACACCAACGTGAGGACATTTCAGCTCTCGACAGATTTAACGTGCATCGCTGCCCTACACGGCGGGTCTTTAGTGGTATTGGGCTCGAACTCATGACATGCCTGCCATGGTCCGATACCTTAACCACTGGGCTACCGCAGCCCCAAGCTGAGGCGTCAACATGCCAAAATAGATGCTTACAAGGGCATTAGCTCTAAGTACATTCCCTAAAATAACATAAATATCAGGTTCAAATATTTCACAGAAATACATTTATAATAATTTAAGTTATCAAACTTTCCATGATAGATACTGAACAATATAAATGCCACTATTGGTAGACTTTAACCCGGTGTTTCTCGCGCAGGGTATGCCATATCCACCGTCTAAATTTTCCAACGCTCCTTCTAAACCTTTTTTGGAAAAGGGATAGTTTCTCGTGTAACTGTCTTTAAGATCCTATCCTTTAAGGGGCCTTATCTTGTAGGTGAAATCTAAATATACATTTTTTGGACACCGCCTCTTTGGGTATGTCATACCCTGCGCGTGAATCGCCGTTATAGTTCTAAATGCATGAGCACGCTTTAAAATATTTCTTATGGAATGGTGCATTATTGTAATGATGAGAAGAAATGTGTTATTTAAGTAATTTAATAGATACAGTATTTAATAGAGATATAACACAACAAGTATTTTCGGATGAAGAAATTCTCTTCGCGGTTATGTTGAGGAAGAATCGAATGATGAAGAGTATAAAAGCAAGCACACACATGACTACACTGAAATCGATCCAGTTTTAGAAGAGGTAGACACTGTTGAAAATAAATGTTTTATATGCAGAGATACAAAACCAATTGGGATGAGCATAATTTTAAAGGAGACAAATGGTACACATCTTATCTACTTTCAGAACTTTTTTTTAAAAAAAAACTATTGCTGGAACAATAAAAGAAAATAAAAAAGAAATTCCACAAATTTTCAATTTAAAGAATAGAAAAGTTTACTCCTATATGTTTAGTTTTTAAAAGATACAGATTAAAAAAAAATTAAGATCATGTGAAAACATCGCACTCACTCACGATGATATTAAAGGAGTGTATATAAACAAAGTATTGAATACTCTTATAAAAAGAACAGAAAAACTAAATTTACGTGTATAAAAAATATAATAAACATATTTTATTTCCTACTTTTCTTCCTTTTTAACTTTTGTATACAAATTTTACGGTAAAAACAGAATGCAAACACCCTTGGGTATGAGATACCCTCCGCGAGAACTTTCATTCGTTTCTTTCGCGCGAGTGTTGCCGGGTTAAACGACTCAACTCCGTTTTTTCTAATTTTATGTAACTTAGTGTAACTCGGCCTCTTTAATAGGTTTAAGGGCTGAGGTAGCCCAGTGGTCAAGGTATCGGATCATGGCAGGCATGTCATGAGTTCGATTCCAGTACCACTAAAGACCCGCCGTGTAGGGCAGCGATGCACGTTAAATCTGTCGAGAGCTGAAACGTCCTCCCGTTGGTGTGGTGGGATAGTTAGGAGAGGTGGTGCCAGCTCAGGTGTCGTCCACGTCACTTGACCATGGTTCAAAATTACGTGGTCCGTCGTCAAAAGCCCTCATGTAGCTGATCAGTGCGACGTTAATATTCACTCACTCACTTGATAGGTATAAAGAAAATAATATTTGTTCTTCAAAGCCAACAGATTGATTTATTTCAAAGATCTTCAAACTTTTTCAATTCACGGAACCCACACAACTTGAAGGTGCATCCAGGGAGTCTCTAGAACTAGAAAGTGTTTTCGCGGAACCCTTAGAACTAGAAGGTATTTTCGTAGAACCCCATTCCATACACATACTTCAAAAAATATACCTAAAAATATTATTCAAAGTAGATCAACATGTTATAGGAAGTTTATGTAAAGGCAATTATAAAAAGAAGTATTGCATTTTAATTGAAAAATTCTAATCTAATTTTTTAAATAAGGTTTACTCATTAATAATATTAATTTGTGATCCAAGTGTCACCTATCCATGCATTATATCTAGTAACTGGGATATGTTCTTGCCTTTTTTTCGCACAAATTATCGAAATCTAAGTCTATTGAGATTAACTGCAATCGCACAAATATTCTTAGTTTAATTTGTTTTTGTAGTCACTTACGTTGAGAAATAATAATCATATATATATATATATATATATATATAGTCCCAAAATTTAACTAATATCACAAATTTACACTACGTAAAAATTGAAAACTTAGGATATTTCACCAAAAAAGATGTAAAAGTATGGTTCAAAGTATGGCTATTTTTTTTTGAAGTATATCAAGCAATATCTGTTACCAAGAAACAGAGAAAGTCTTTAAAGGCAGGGGGATAGAAAAGGGCAACTTTTTCAATGACCAAGAAGACATTTATAAATCAAGCCAGCAAATGGATGTCATGAATTTAGCAACTGTATTGGCCATTGAAGATACCCTTAAATAACGTTTATTTTTCTATCATGATTAGTTTATTAAATTCCTCCTCGATTAAGAATTTTACACCCAGTTTCAGAACTTTTTTATATTTTAACACAGGTTTTTCGTCGACAGCCAAGAAGTCCGTTTTAGGCGATACACTTGAACTCACTTGTGCACCTAAGAATTCTGTTTTTGCTTGTGCTATGGCTCCTTTTGATTTCAAATTTTTGTTGTTATGTGTAAATTTAGAATTACTTTTTTTTATTTTGTTCAAAATCAAAATTTTAATAATTAAGTCTTCCGTAATGCGACATAAATCAAAAAGTTATATGAAAGAAGTGACAAGAAATTTAGTAACACTCAAACGAGTTCAATTCAAGGAATGACCTTCTCTTTGTTTTTGTATATAAATTATCTACATTTTTATTGATGATTAAATATGTAAGATGCCATCAAATTCTTTTCTGTTTCTATAAAAATCCAGTTGTAAAATGTTTAAAATATGTAATGACAGTTTTGAAAACAGACCAGGTTTCTGCTTTCATAATAAAAATTTAAAGAGTAACGATATAATGGTTTGAAGATGAGTTATGATGTTCTACATAACAGCCTGTTTTAAGTATTTTTGTGAACAAATTTTTTTGTGTAAAGTATTAGATATTATAAGAAAATGAACTTATAAAAAAATTAGAGATATATTCTACTTTTTGCATATAATGTTCAAGTAACTGTAAAAGTTTCAAGATGCATTCGACCCCATACTGCATATTTAAAGTCATTTTTTAAAATATCTTTTAAAAAAAATGCCTCTAAAGGTTGGAAAAAGATAAAACATCTCTATAAGTTTTGCATTTATTCGCGGACACACGGGAGTTCTTGAAAAGTATCGGGCCGATTGGCTTGAAAGAGTTACCACCAAGCGCGAAATCGACATTGCCGTTATTATTTCTAAATCATACGAAAAGTAGATTATGAAAGAAAGAATGGTGAAGTCTTGGAACCACAAGAATATATTGATTTCAAATAAAGGGAGCTTAAAAAATAAATTTTTTCCAACCATTAATAAGAGATTGTCTTGCCATCATTTTTACACTAATTACAAAATAACCCCATTTCTAACTGTCTATGGTAACTTTAAAAGCTACTTGAACAAATTTAATTTAGACACGCAATCTTCCTGTGATTGTAATATTAGTGACGAGGAAAATATAGAACATGTGCTCCTTTTGTGTTTCGAGTTTAAAAGAGAACGAAATATCCTAAGACTGGCTTTCCACGGACTTAGTATAAATTGTGGCCTCCGAATCTTCACCAACTAATTTCCACCAGAAGTACTTTCAAAAAGTTCTGTGAATTTGTTGTAAATATTTGTAATCCTTCATAACCTCAATAGATGTTTTTCTCTTTCCTTTGTAATGTGTGCTTAATTCTTACTTCTGGGAGCCCCGTGTAATACTTTGTGGTGCACTGGGATTTTATAACTGTTTTTAATTTTTTTTAAAAAAAAAAAGTAGGGCAGTTCCTTATAAGGTTTTGGTACAGGGCTTTCAAAATTGCAACAAGGTTTAGTTATTATTTTCTAATGTAATTGTCACAGTTAAATAAACTAAACTGATATGCAGGATATTCAAAAATTGTAAATTCTAGTTTAATGTTGTGTGAAAATCAAACAGTTATCAAAGCAGAGAAAAGTAGGGTCCAAGTCTACGCTATTTTTTATGGAAAAAATCATTTAGAAAAAAAATTGCCAAAGTTGTGATCACTTTAGACTTTATCTTGAACAGTAAAAAAGCCTTAGGGATTAGTAAACACTTACACCTTCAAAATTAAAAGTCTGAGAAAAACACATTTAAAGTTTGTAAAAGCATAAAACAAAAATTTATAATGCCCGTAAAGCTCTAATTTTTAATATGCTATTTTCCAATGTGTGTTCTACATTAAAACACTATTTTAGTTAAATATGACTGAAAATAATTTTTTAATTCAAAATATTTTTAATTTCAAATATACTTTTGCATAATATTGATAGCATTTGTTACGACATCACTTTATTCAACTGAGTCTTAACCTAATATTTTTACAAAAGTTTTGAAACACAAAGCATTTATGTATAAAATAATAACGATATTAAGAAGCTAAAAATATAAAAATAGCCAGGTTTGTACATAAAATTTAATTTTTTCAGTTTTAAATTGGGGCAGTTTAAGTTTGAGTTTTTGTTGCACAACTTTAAAATACTAAAATATAGTACTACATTATGGATACTATAATGTAGTTAGGTACAATCAGGAAATATTCAATTTTATTTGCAATGCTTGAATTCAGAACCAGGGTACTTTGTACCCTTGAGTATAAGGTAAGACAAAGGGTATGAAGTATTTACAGCAAGGTGAAAAGGGAGGAGGTAACCTTCTTAAACTCTTCTCGGCAACTTTTTTAATCCATCCTCTTGTTAAAAAAAACAGCATGTGACGCACTTAGCTGCATGAATGGAATCATTATCCACCTGAAGTAAAGAACAAGTATGAACATTGACCAAGTATATTAGAAGTGATACTACAAAAGGATCAAAAAAGGTCTGGAAAATTTTCTAATCCTGAGAATAATTATTGTTTCTGACGAATACTAAGAAATTGTATTGCATAGTGTAACACAATGGTTCTTAAACTTTTGATCGTCACGGCCCCGTTATGTATTAGCCTAGCATCTTGGATTCCCAATTTTTTAAACACATCTTCTGACTCCCAAAGCATGGCTGAGTGATTCTAAGATTCCTCAATAAACCTAAGACTGCCTCTGCTATGCATTCAGACTTTAACTTTTTTTTTTCTCTTAAGAAAGTCGTCAACAGGGGCGTAGCTTACCGCGCTATCATTGATATGGGCCCCCCGAATAACAGGGGCCCTAACACGTGTAAGCAAAATGTCATAAAATGCTATCAGCAATCCCATTAACAGAGCTATTGCCAGAAAACGAGTCCCTAAAAAAGTTTGATGCAGGACCTACACACAGGCCTAGCTACGCCAGTGATAGTCACCATCTAATTTTAAAATATTACAAAACGTTAGTTTCGAATAAATAATGCACTTACTGTAATTAAATTTTTTTATGAAAAGGATGCTGCTGTATTTTTTTTTACAAGTGCTGATATATCAGATGTAATATTTAAAAACTGTAATCTCAATTCCTATTCTACGCTTTCTACACGGTTTCTGTTACTTTTAAGATAAAGAAGAGCTGAAAATGTTCTTTCAAATAAATAAGTAGTTTCTAAATACACCATAAATGGATCGAAATACGCGTCATAGTAAAGTTTTTCCAGTAGGAGCAATTTAGTGACCTAGATTTCAGAAAGGTACATCTTCCAAATTTTCCTCAAGGCCTTTCAGAGGCTATAAAAAAGAGAAATCTTAACATTAAACAAAATACCTCCACGCATCCCTTAAAAAATTGCTCTGGACCCCCGGGGGTTCACGGACTACAGTTTAAGAACCGCTGGTGTAAGAGATCTACCCCCCATACTTTATATTGGCCATGGTAGCCTATTAGTTAAGGTCAAGAGCTCGTGGCTGACATGTAATGAGTTCGAGCCCTAGTACCACTGAAAATCCTCCATGTAGAGGGCTGTCATGGCTGAAAGTCCACCCATCGAAGTGGTGAGGAAGTTAGAAGAGTGAAGTGCCCCAGACGTCTTCATCACTTAACCAAGATTCAAAATTAGGAAATCTGTCATTAATAGCCCTCGTATTGCTTTATAACATGCCAGTGATAAATACTCACGCACTCCCTACTTTGTAGTTGAAACTAAGATGTCACAGGGTGGAATGCTTTTGCGTGACTACCCTTAAAATAAATGCTGGAAAACACAAAGTGAAAGACGATTCATCAGTCTAAATTGCATCTTCCCAATTATCAAGGTTCCAGTTTTGATGCACTCATCAGCACTTTTGACATTGGTGTCAACAATGATGAATTTGTTTTTCCCAACTCTATCATATTAATACAATCTATGAAAATCCTGACGTAATTTTCTGCTTGAAACGGGAACTTCTTGGGAAATGATTTAATCTGCTTGTATTTTCTCAGCTATGGTTTTATATTTTTTGTGAATAATTCTTGTTGTGTGTTTCTTCCTATTCTGACTATATGAGAATTTTTCTTTCGGTTTGTAAATTTCCCGCTTACAAGTAAAGTATTGTTCACTTGACATCTACTCATAATTTAAACATAGTTCCTCTTTTACCTATATAGTTTCGCGTAATTTTTTCTTTTTTCATCTCTTTTTGAATACCGCATGATAAGTGATTAAAAAAATGAAAACTAATGTATGACCTCTTGAGAGAGGTCGCGTCGCAAATCAATCATTTTTTTTCCTGAATAATTTCGGACTATTGGGGATAACTGCATGACATTTTTGATTTAAGAGCTCCAGAAATATGCAAATCCAAATATTTAAAAGATTGGTGCGTAGCAATTTGGGTTTTAATTCGTAACTGGATATATAATTCATCTTTTTTAATAATTGCATTTATTTTTTACAGCTACTCTGATAGTGATTATTAAATTTTTTCTCCCAATATTTGAAAAATACTAAACTTAATATATATAATTGTCATTCACATTTAACCATAGTTCAGAAACCTTTGAATTAAAGTATAAATAATTAAATATTTTGGCTTATTTTACGAGGAAAAAGCAATTTAGAAATAGAAAAAGCAGTATTTGTGTGCTATAATTATTTCTGAAAAAAGTTTTTCCAATTAAGTTTATCAGCTGCATCATTAGATTAGCATGTCAATTTGAATTCAATAAATTGCGTTCTAAAGAGCATAAGAAAGATCCTTCTGAAACAAGAATTTCCTCAGATATTTTAAAATATTTCTTAAAACTCTGAAAATCCTCAAATATATCATTACAGTAGGCATAAACAATATTTAAAAAAACAACAACAGGGTTAAGTTATTTTTAGAGAATCCTTACATATTTTTTGTTCTCTTTTCAGTTTAATTTCATTTAATTCAAATTCATGCCCATGCCCTAGTCTAGATTTGATGAAAAAAGAAGAGATTCCGGAGAATGAACATTACGATGAGGAATTCAAAATGGCTGGTAGATGGGCACCATTTTAACTTCATTTATTAATTAAATTTGAATTTTTATCAGATACATAAATTTTGTGCTACTAAGATGGAAATTGACAAATGATATTTGCGTTTCTGTGAGATTCATAAAATGAGTTTACCTCCCCATTTTAAATGCACATCATTGCAATTATTAGATCTATAACACCTAGAAATTATGAGGCATTTGGCATGAAATTTTTGGTTTACCATTAAGAGTCATATGGAAGACATTTACTTTATAAAATGAAAATAAAATTTTACTCACAAAATGCAGGAAAATGTATTTTCAAAAGTTAATATTCGGATTTTGTTAATTTGTTCACATAACCAGTTTCCTACATTTATTTTATACTCGTTTAAAAATAAGGGTTGCCCAAATCAAAAGTGGGCATATGTGACTGCGTCAGAATGAGTGCAGCTATGGCAGATCCAACAAACAGGGACATGAAGGACGGTAGGAAGTGTACACCTCATAAGATATTTAACAGTAAAACTTGTTTAGTGGTAGAGGGAATAATTCGAAAGTAAAATCTAAGGATGCTTCCACATCGGAAGAACGTGCTGTAGTGTGGTTTCTGATTGCAGGAGACGAGATTAAGGCGGATATCTATCAACGAATAGTGGCAGTCTATGGCGATCACAGTTTAGGTCGAAAGTTTTGGAACAGTTAGAACAAAAGTCTTCGAGAAGGGCAGCAAACGATATCGGATCTCCATGACAATGTTTGCTCACACGTCTTCCATGAAACCAAGGCAACATTAAAGTATTCCTTTAGGAAATGTTAGAACACCCACCGTACAGTCTGGATTTGTCACCCTGTGACTTCTAGGTCTTTAAGGTACTTGACAGAATTACGTTTCTATTTAGACGACGAAGTGAAGAAAGATGTGCAAGACTTCGTCAAGAATCAGCCAGGTTTATTCTAGGGTGTAGACATAGACCTACTGCCGAAGCGATGGGACCTGTGTTACAACCACACACAAAGCGGTTTATTTTGATTTCCAATGAAATCATTCTTTTATATAACTTGTGGACTTTTCATTTGGGCAAGCCTTATATTATATGTGGTGTATTTTCCCCAAAATAAGAAAAAAAATAGCCAAATCTGTGAGCTAAGTGAATGTCCGACTTTGTCGAAGCATCATTCGAAATTTACATGCAATACATGTCATATCTGATAACAAACACACTTCATTGCGACTGGTTATATTCGTTGATATACGGCATTTCAAGTGTTGCAATTAGCGGCACTTTATTGCATAATAAATTTAAAGGGAAAATTATTTTGATTTTTTCAAATAATACGAGTATAGAGAGAAATATTTATTTTGTACAAGAAAAGAACTGTGTAAGATTCAAAGTTATAGAGTCTTCGACGGTTTTTTTTAAAATTCTTAGTTCATAGTTTTCTGTAAAAAGAAGTTGGATCCTCAAATAATCTTAAAACAATGGTCAGAGAACGATAAATTCAGTCAATGGGTGGAATAGGGAAATGCTAAGAAGCGTGGCTGCGAAAAACAGGTATAGTCAAACATTATTTTCTGATTTGCAAGACATCTATAAATGGATTTCCAACAAAAGAACAAAGAGTTTGGTTGTACGCAGAGCTGATATCAAAGCAATCGCATCACAATGCAATGCGCCCTCTTAAGTTAACAGCTAAAAGAATTTAAATCATAACAACATTGGATGAATGTGGCTTCCTTCAACAATAAGAACACACACACTGCTGTGGTTTTCAGGACAAAGTTTAAGAAGACAACATTACTGTTTTCCCATTAATGTGCTTCTTGACAATGAACAAAATGCAATCTATTTGTGTGTGTGTGTGCTTGAAAATTAAGATATTCCTAGATATAAGCTTTAAAATATCTTTTTCATCAAAATTTAACAACCAAGGCTGATTTTGAGGGGATATTATTAACCCATGTGAACATAACTCCATTTGAAGAGAAACTAATGAAATTCGCTTTTTTTTAATAATATTATCTATGAAACAAAAATGTCTTAAAATTTTATAACATTAAAACAAATCTTTTAAGATAAGTGACGTCTTTTATATGTGTGTGTGTAGGTGACCCGAAAATATACACTTTTAGTGGCTCAAATATAGTTCTTTAGTAATTATTAACTTCGAATTATTTATTTATTTGACTGCTTGATATTAGAAATGATTTCAAATATTACTGTTTTTCTGTTCAATATCTTTTTTCAATAATTTTAACGATTTTTTTTAACTTTTTATATTTATATATTATTAGCTGGACATTTCGATTTGAATCGAAACTGATCTTCATCAACAAAAATTATTTGTTTTCGGATTGTAATAACAAGTTCACATAGTTCATAAAACACATTTTGTGTTTCCGATGATTGGTATAAAGCTTTCATCTTGTTTTAAGATTAAATCAGAATTGGAAATATATTTTTGTTGACAAACTACATTATTTAGTGCAGTGGTTCCCAAAATTTTTTAACCCGTGGATCCCTTTATGGTCAAAACTTGTCCACGGACCCCTTTATAAAGTCCAAACTTTTCTAAGGACCCCCAATTGAAAAGGCTACATAAATGCACATAGCATAAAAATTATAAATTTAAAAAAAATATATTTTGTTGAAGAATTGTTTATTGAAATTATAACTTTTGCTTAAAATAAAATTTTAAAAAAATTAATGACTTGAATGACCTTGATGAAATATTATGAGAGTATTTATGTTCTTCTCAATGTTTGTGAGCAGCAACAGCAAATCCACCCGAACACTAGTTTTTAGTTAGTTTTTTGTGTGTGTGATGAGGTTACGGAACTGTATCAACGTTCTACCAAATTAAAAGACGGGAAAGTAGTCAACAACTCTTCTATACAATAATCCATAAAGTAGGATATAAAATTGGGTTTTTGTAACCAGAGTTTGTTGAATCTTTGTTCAAAAATTGGTTTAAGTCCCTCTTTTGCGGATATTTTAATAAGATGCTCTTGTATTAGTATGGATTCATCTGTGTTTGGGATTTGAGTTAGCCCACGCGAAAAAAGGGTTCAACTCCCAGTTGGGAATATCCAAGAAAATAATTGTTATTTACTTAAATTGCCATAAAAATAAAAATGAATCAATTTTTTTAAAAATTTATAACCCTGTGTGGACCCCCTGACGTTGTTCAGGGACCCCCAAATCAATCTTAATTTTTCATGGACCCCTGAATAATATAGGGGACTTCTGGGGGTCCGTGGGGACCACTTTGAGAACCACTGCTTTGCAACACCAAAAAGTCAAGGTCTCTAGTCTTGAATAGTACAACGCAACTGAATCAACCAATTGAGTGGGAGATTTTGCACTTCATCCTAAAAGGGTGTGGGTCGTACCTTTTTTTAGTCCACAGCTTTATTTATCGCCAACTTCCGGAATTATTATCCCCATATTGGATAGACCAACACAGAAAAATGAGCTGCTGGTGCAAATTGGCACAATTTGTTTTCTTCCTTGTTAAAGGTATGGGTTGTGACGGGCTCATGCGTCTCTTCTTTAACATGTCCTCTGGGTTCTTTGGGGGACAAGATTAATGGCAACTCTTTTCCAACCAAAACCCAAGAAGCAAAACGTGA
>BMAV01025473.1:88569-149746 GCA_019973955.1 Trichonephila inaurata madagascariensis
TCTCTTTTAAAATATTCATAACTTTTTTGAGCGTATAATTGAAATGGGGCATGAAAAAAACTGATTTGTATGTTGTATTTTTATAAACATTGTAACAAATAAGTTTCATTCTAAACAGGCCACCCGGAAGGCTGTGCAGTACGAAGACAAAATAAATTTAGATTCCCACAGCATTTGAAGGAAGTAAATATAATTTAAATAGGATAAACTGATGGATGAATACAAATAGTGTCGAAATAAAAAAAAGGTATTCGAATAATAATCTCCTAACTAGCAGCACCTAATAAAACAAATATTAGTTTTGATCAACGATCTGTCACTTAATTAATGGATTCCCACGATCTAGCCAACACAAAGGTCAATTAGTTGCAGAGGATGCATAGAAAATTCAAAAACATTGTGTTCAAAACCTACTTCAGAATTCCAAAAAAAATATAAAATGTACAAGGTGGTCAAGGAGAAGATTTTTTCCACTAAAACTTGCATCATTATCTATCATGGATTTTAAAAAATGACTATTTTAGCTTTCGGGCTTTTTTTATTCGCGTTTTCCAAATAATCTACAAAAGTTCGTATACTAGAAACAAGGAATCTAAAATATGTGTGTGTGTGTGTGATATACAAAAAGTAAACTACACAGTTTACTTATTGCCAAGACTTACATGTATATATATATTTTACCACGGTTTATATAAGAATTATTTTTTTACACAATCATTGATACGGAAAGAAAAATTCTCAGTTTTCTCCTTTAAATTTTTGAAAAAAAAATTATAACATTATTACCTTGAGCTATGTGTTTATCTTTCCTCTCAATTTGTACAAATTCCAAACAAAGAAAATATTACATAGCTGAAGCTATTTGAATAATTGATTTGCGTTAAAGAACACAATAATTTGTTGTTATTTTAAATCAAAAAATTCTAAGTGTGGTATTTGCTTTTAGTGTTTAAATTAAGATGGGTTAAATAATTTTTTTTTCTGTTTTCTGTTTCAAACTGTTAAGAGAATCACATCTTAAAAGTTTTGGTTTTTTTTCTCTAAAAATTGAATTGGATTTGCACACATGAATAAGGGAATTCAGAAAAATTATGTAACCTATCTCCAAATGCAACTTAATTACCTTGAGCTTATGTTATCTTTGCAAAATAATCAAAATTTTGAAAACAAAGATTTAAAACCTCTTCACCGTTGGCATTGTAACATTCTTATGTATAAAGAATGTTTATACGTTTATTTGGGACGTATATAAAGGTCGCTTCGATAGAAAATTTCTCAGGGGAACTTCGTCTTTGGTGGTAGGGTGTCAACCGAGTACTAGTGATCTTTTCTCCCAAGGGTTATATCTTGGTAAACACGGGTGTCACGACAGGGTATTCCAGTGATCCTTCTTATTTTCGACTCCTCCATCAATTTCTTCTTTCTTGCTTTCCGTCGAACAGACTTATGAATGTTTGGCGCAGTATAGCCAAAACTGGCTCTTGCGCCATAAAACACCAAACTCAATTCAACTCAACTCGATAGAAAATTTTGCAAGGAACTTCGCTGACTTTTTAAGGGAGCCGTAAGCATATTTCTGCCAATAAAAATTTTCAAATTTATTTTTAGTGAACTTTTTATAAGCCCTCCCCTCTTACGTGTTTGTGGAAGTACAAAATTTGCCCAATGCAGCGTGATATGCATCCAATTATGGAAAACCGTTTCAACTCATGTTTACAAAATAGTCATTGCATTTGCGACATCCTTCGATTTGGCAACGTTTAAGGAAATTGACTTCCGAAGAAGGGGTTGCGTTGGTGTTAAAGGTAACTTCCCATTTTTGGACAATTAAACGTAGAGACTAGGAATCGCGCGCGCGGATAATCCTATTTCTTTTGTGGGTAGAAATTCTCTAATAACAAGTTTTGAGGAATTCGACTCCAAGAGAGGGGTTACGAGAGTGTAAGATATAAATATATCTCGGCTTTAGAAATTCAAGTCCTGTTCTTTTGAAACCAAAAGACTATAAAAGGTTATAAAAATATTTTGAATACTGTTAAAAGTCTGATGTTAAGATTTAAATATTAGTTAAAAATATGTACAAGGGTTGGGCAAAAGTCATGGCAACTTTTTTTTTCTTGAAGATACCAGTCCGGTTGGAAAATATGACATATACAGACGAAAGTTCAAGGTGCTAACTGCATGTGTGGACAATAAATAGCAATGAAATATCGTAATACACTAATTTATTACGGTAGTTGACGGTGCAAAAGAATGACAACACAGTTCACATAAAGTTAACATGACAAACCTGGGCCTATAGACCCTTAGTGTAGTCCATGACTCTTAATGTAATCCATGAGCTGCTCGATGACGTCACGTGCCAAATCGGTTCACACACTGACCGGTCGTCCCGAACGTTGCTCATCACTGGTTGACACACGTCCGTGCTGAAACTTTCCTATCCACCGTGCTACTGTACGGTATGGTAGGAATTATTCCCAAGGGCTTCCACTAACTCACTGTGACATTCCATCGCATTTCTCTCTCGGCTATTTTATATAAGCGTGCTGCTCAACATGGGTTACATCCATCTGACACGCCACTCACCAACTGACTGATTTCACAGCCATCGCTGAACTTACTAACAGCTACCATAGTGCCATCTGATGTTCTGCATACACACTATGCCTGCAAACTTCCACACGACACATATACGTTTGTGATCCGTTCACATATCTACAAGAAAAAAATAATTGCCATGGCTTATGCCCCAACCCTCATATATTAGTCACATATTATAGTGAAATGGCCAGAAAAGCGGTTGGGAAAAGGTAAATATTAAATAAAAACCGCTTAAAAATACTTAATTAATAAATTACTTAAAAAAGCATTAACTGATTTAGGACACATGATCTGTTACAAATTGTAAAGTTTCAAGTTCCTCTACTCAGGGATGGCGAACCAATGGCACGTGATACAATATTTTGGGCACGCTACCGATCAAAATGGCTTACCTTTTCGGCGAGATTTTCCCAGATGAAAGAATTATCAGAAACAGTCAAGTTTATTATGTACCCTGTGATGTAACTTCATTTGATCAACCGAACTTGTTGAAATACGATTGGTATTAAAAATCGAAGAATCTAAAATGCTACTGATTGATTGCCAGTCTAGTTCAAATGGCTTCAAAAATTTATTGAAACAAGGAAAAAGTTGGAATTCATTGAAACAGAAAGATTAACAAGCAATATACGTAAAAATGTCAGTAACGAAATTTTTAAACATGGAATTCGATCTCAGACACATTTAACTGCTTGAAGAAGATGGCTTATAATATTCTGACCATGTTTTCATCTACGTATTCCTGCAGGTCATTATTTTTAGAGATTAATAACATTTCAGACTTGCTTAAAAACCATTAGGCTGAGGACTCCTCATCTTACATCCTCATATACACTGCTGTTTGCAAAAACTGCAACACCATGAAGGAATCATCAAAATTTAATGAACTTTGCTGCAAATATCAATTATAGGATGTTACGTAAAATAATAAAGTTTCAGAGCCCCGCGCATGCATGATGTGCGCAGCGCCCTCTGAACTGGTGCCACCCCTGCTCTACTCTGACCTATAAAAATGAATTTACTTTGTGTAGTTCTTACATAGACTACAGTTTTTATTTAATGTAAAACTACTTTCTGTTAGTTTATTGAATCGGTAGCCGCCCCACTCAGTATGGTGGTTATGACACTCGGCTTGTAATCGATTGGGTTCGAATCCCGAGTAAGGCATGAATGTATCTTCGGGAAAAGAAATCTTATTTTCGCCTGAAATGGATTCCCATCTCTAAAGGAAAGCAGCGTACCTCTTCTGTTCTTCGCTTAGATCATAGCTTGTAATAAAATCTGTACTCTTCTGTGATTATGTTAGATGTTTCTGTTCATCTGTCTCACGTCTTTCGTATGTATCCCATTCATAAACACACGACAACAACATTGAATCGGTAAGGTGTATGTTGACTACTTGATTTGTGATACACAATATTAACTTATTTTTAAGGGGATATAGTACGACTCAATTGACAAAAATCAAATCAAATTTGTTTAGCCTAAATTATTTCTTATGTATTTTTTTCTACAAACTCACAAAGTTTGAATGCTCTAAGTTTAAAGAACGCAGAGTTGTGATAACTTTTAGGTTCGTTTTTATTCACATTCCAATGCCAAATCAAAACTTTAAACAGACTTATCTCAGAAAGATGAAATTACTAGTTTGTCTTCATTTAAAACGCTAAGGATATTCCTATTACGCCAAATACTTGGAAGTACATGGAATAAAAGTTGGTATGCATTTTTTCAAAGAAATACTTTTTTTAAAAATAATTGAATTTAGAATTTACACATTTTTTAAGGAATTTTCAATAAGTATTCATAAAAAAGAAATATATTGTACAAATACCAATCACGTGATCACAAAACCAATACCAACTTTTGTTATACATAGTTTGAAGTGTACTTATAAATCAATTTTCATATATGTACGTTAATTTTTGTTTTACGTTAATTTTTAACAATTGTTTTTTACGGCAGTGAATGCTGGACAATTAACAAAGAAGACGAAAAGAAACTGATGGGTTTCGAGAGAAAAATCTTACGAAAAATTTTTGGTGCTGTTAGAGAAAACGGAATCTGAAGATTATGATACAACCTTGAACTGCAGTCGAAATACAGAGTAGCCTACATAGTCTAGGTAATCCAGGCTTCCCAAGTAAGGTGGCTGCGACATGTATTTCGGTCTAGCGATGAAAATTTTATGAAGAAAATAACTTTCCAAACTCCAGACTGGAAAAGGAAAAGAAGAAGACCGAGAACAAGGTGGATGGATAAAAAAGAAAAGTGGTTAAAGGACTAGAGAAGTTAACCGATATAAGAACATAGCATAAAGATGGATAAAGATGGTCAAAGCTGCCTGAGACAGTCTTGGTGGTTAACCAGCTGTAGTGCTTGCAAGGAAAGAAAAAATCAGAAATATGTTCAATTCCAAGAGGTAAGCTTAAATGGATTTCTATATATATATATATAATTGAATTACTTAACTATTTTATTAAAATTTTTTAAGGGTTGATGGGAAAATTATTTTTGAAATTTTTAAGGTATCCGACTACGTTCGGAACCATGATTTTGCAAAAGCGTATAAATGGATAATATTTATGATATTTAGTGTCACTTAGATTAGAAAATGTATATAAAATTGTTTTGAAAATATTACTACAATAAAAAATTATTTAAGTACAATATTTTGACAAAAAATGAACATAGAATGACCCATTTTCAAAATATTCTCCTTTTGTGAAAAATGCTTCTATTATAATAATATTTAGCCTGTATGTAGCTTAGATCTCTGTACAGAGGCTCAACTAGAATTTTTGAAATATATAACTTAGAAGTGGGTTATCCATGTTTTACGACAACAGAGGGGAGAAATTTTAAGAAAAAAAGGCCGATAATTATTTCAATGGGTTGCAACTCTGAAAATAATGTAAATTTTTCAAAAATCATAGTTGAGCCTTTGTACAGAGGTTTGAGCTATATACAGGCAAAATATTAGTATAATAGAAGCATTTTTCACCAAAGGAGGACATTTTGAATAAAGGTTATTCTAAGTTAATTTTTTGCCGAAATATTGTATTTAAATAATTTTTTTCTTGTCAAAATGTCCTTAAAACAATTTTATACATGTATTCTAATCTAAGTGACACTATATATCATGAAAATTATCCATTTATGCTCTTTTTTAAAATCACGTTTCGAACGTAGTCGGATACCTTAAGCACATTCATAAAATTACGGAAATATATGCAATTCAAAAATAAAAATCAAATATTAAAAAAAAAATTCTTAATCCTTATTAATCGTAATTTTTTTGATTGCGTGTTTTTTTTTTATTATTATTATTATTATTATATGTTTTTATCATCTTGACTACATTATCATGCTTTTATATCTACTTCTAAATAATTAAAATTTTTAGGTAGGAACCGAACTCTTAAAAAAGTTATTTTGTTGTTGATCTTGTTTAACCCTTTATCTACCGACGGTACTTATAAGTACCACTCACTTTAAAATTATATAGAATAACCATTTTCACGAATACTCCTGCGATACTTAGCAGGAATATTGTTTTAAACCACTCTTCTAAGATGTATGGCAGCACGGGTGCTGTGATGAGTATTTTAGCGGGGAAGGCGAATAGTTTTATAGCAGAAATTGCGTTTTCAGCTGACGGCGTTTTCACCGGATTACGAAGACTGTCAGTTTTGTTCCGAAAAAATAGTTAATGTCAAAAGGTAAGTCTCTTATTTTTTGGTATGTTAATGAAGACCTTAGAAAACGATTTGACTATTTATTTTAAGTGAACAGTGTATATAATTAATTTTACAGTTGAATATCTTTAATTGATTAATTAGCTCTAAGTAATTAAATTTCCCAAAGTTGAGTATTTTATTTATGTATATCCCTTGATTTTCAATGTAGTGATTTTAAAAAAAATATTGCATGAAAAAAACCCGCAGTAAATCATAATGCGGTAGATAAGAGATAAAGGGAAAGAGAGGAAAAATAATTTTTTATTCAAGTAAGAAAAACTATATCAAATTTTGATAAAATAATAAACAAAAATTGTTACATATAAACCTGTATTATTTAACATTTTTCACTATGTACGAGTTATCATATTATCTTCATGCTATGCCAATTAATCTATAAAATAGGCATATTTCTGTATGTGGAACATCTCTGTATGATAACCATTTTATTTTTATCATTTTGATCGTCCATTCTTAGAAGTTTTTCTGTACTGACATCGTACAAAGCAGACTGATTAAAACGTGGGAGCAATCGCAGGGGGCACAGAGCCACCGCAAGGCTCACGAAATCGTTAATTCTGGGAAAGCTGTGAATTGGTTACCAATGGCCTTGTCAGTATCCTCCAATATGACAGTCTTCATGCGAACTAAAAAGTCTTTGTCGAATATCTCCCTATTTTTCAGGAGTGGAAAACGTTTTTTACAATCTGAAGGTACTCAGAGTGACTGAGTATACCAAGCGGCCACTTTTGTTCCAAAATATATTCTATGAACAGGCCACATTATCCCCTGTGCACGACTTAGTGATTTTGATTGATGTGTTGTACGACTCATTATGGATAACAAATGTAAATGAACGGGAAATAAAAAAAGAAGTGGATTTCTTCGGTTTCTATTGTATGAGATTGTAACTAATCAAGCAAGGGAACGACTTTATGAAATAATGGATATTAATCACAAAATAGTTAATCAATTTGAAAAAAAAAGCGATGAACATGAAAAAATTGAGTTAAAAGGAAAATTTTCAAATGCAATCTAAAAAATTCCATTAAGAAAGATATGAACCCACAAGTGTACTCTTGCCACAAGACAAAAAGACACACGCATAAGAAGGTTCAACATGTTATTTGTCAATCATCACAAAGGACAGTAAAGTTACAATAACTTCAGGGGTGTTAAATTTCTCTAGAGGTCTGAAAATGTAAACAATTTTCAAACAGGTATCATTCTTTTAAATTTAAATTAAATAATTAGAATCTTTTTCACATTATTTATAAAGGAATGGGGTCTTAGAAAAGTATAAAATGTTTAAAATATAATCATAATTTTAAAAGTTATAAGCATATGAAAATAAGAAACATTTCGATAAGAAATATTTATTAAGTTTTGCGTCGCGCATGCTATTTTCTAAGATAGTAGCTTTAATTATACTAGCTATAAGCTGATTTATAAAGATAAATGTATTCTTATTACACTGTAGCTACTTTTATGTAAATAGAGTAATAATTTACATATTTTAATAAATAAAAAAATACATTTTTAAAAAATATTTAAAAAATTCAATATTTTACAAATATTTTTAAATACAAAAGATATAATATAATACTAAAATTAGGTAGGGTTTAAAGAGTATGATGCATTTTATAATTCTATAATAAAGTTTTATACATCAGAGGCTACTATTTTAGAAAATAGCGTGCGCAATGCAAAAAATACTTAATATTTATTATAGAATTTTCATATACTTCTGTGTGAATTTTTAAATTATTATTATATTTTAAACATTTTATACTTTTCTGAAGCCCCATTCTTTTATAAATAATATGTAAAAGATTCGAATCATTTAATTTAAATTTAAAAGCGTTATACCTGTTTGAAAATCGTTTATATTTTCAGACCTCTAGAGAAATTTAACACCCCTGAGACCCCTTCAACAAAATATGACAGTTTTGCCTGCAAATATCATTACTGTAAATTTAATGAAAAGTGTCTCTGATTTGTGTCCTTTTTAAAGTCAAGCACATTTGAAGCAATTTAGTTCTGTTTGATCCGACTTTTTTTTTCCTCATATTATCAAAGAAAAATTTAAAAGTCCTTAAAAGTAGGTAAGTAAATTTCCTCTTAGTTAAATTATTCACTGGATATTCATTACGATTTTTGTGTGTGTATCGTGTACAATAAATATAATTATTTTTAAAAAATGGGGTGATTCTGTCACCCCGCGCGACCACTAACGTTGGTATGGTGAGCGTGCTTTTTCCCGGGTTATAATGGCAATAAATTTTCATCAATTTGGCATTTTCAAAAAAAAAATATGAGGTATATTTTATTTACTTTTGTGTTTTCCACATCAAAGTATAATTCCGATGTTTGTTATTTTAAAACATTTATTACATAACCAATCAAAAGAGTTAAAATTTTCCCACGAGGATCAAACATGCATCTTTTCATGGGGTGAAGACCTCCATCGGGGGAGGAGACCTCACCTTTGATGTCCAACGAGGAGTGGCCCGAGTGGAAGAGGGGCTACACCCCCGCTTGAGGCTATCACGAACACGAGGGAGGAAGAGACAACTTCTCCCCCATCTCATCATCGCTTCCTCATTCCGGATGAGATAGGTTAACTCTACCGTAGACAAAAAGAAATACCGACAAGTTAGGTTCATAGTGACCACGAAGTTGCTATTGTTTTGTTTGTATTTGACCCTAGATTGTGTGCTGCGCCGAGCACGTCAACCAAACGATTATTTAACTTTTATTTTTTGTTTATTATTATTATTTTTATGTGTAATGAAGAATCTTCCGAAGAGAGATGCACATAAGATAAGAATATTTTTGCAGTTTAGCTTGTACATATGTTTTGAAATTTTGATTGTAGATCGGATTTTTTTTTTTTTTTAAACGGGTGAAATCCGGGAAAATATGTATTGGCGTATTGTGTGTAGAGTTCGGGTATATAATTGTTCGCGATGAAAAAGTGAGATTGCTTCCGAATTTCTTTTGTAACTTCCTACCGGAATGTAATGCTTTGTGCTTATGAAATGTATTGAAAATCATAAAAAGTTCGTTTTAATTTAGTTCACAAAGTAAAGGAAAAAAATATTTTGAATTGTGTTTTCTATAGAATAGAACTGAAAAAAAATATATTATTTTGTGTTATGTTGGTATCTGATTGGGGAAGAATTTACCTCATGTTTAAAATCTTGTCAATGTTTTACGTTGAAGACGAGACTAGTTAACATGAATAAAAATAACTGTTTTATTTAAAATAATTATTTAAAACAGAGTATTTGGTAATTCGAAAGTAATTTCCAAGAAAAGAGAAAGAAAAGATTATGTTTAACCCTTTAACTATCAATGTATTTTGAAATTTGGGTACATAAATGGTCACCATTTTGCAAAACACTTAGAGATGAGGCCGAAATGAACTTCTTCCAATGTGTATTCGGAAAAACAATAAAATGGTAGGAAACAATAAATCGCACTAAAAAGAAGTTACCCCGTATAATACTCGAGCATAACATTTTGGAGCTTTAGTGTCATGCCCGAGATCAACTCGGGCATGGTAGTTAAAAAGGTTAACACATATATTAGTATCACTCTTCATAATGACAAATATAAATAAATACTTAGATCTTTAAAATTTCTTTCATAAAAATTTACAAAAAAAATCTATATATATTTTTAATCTTTTTGTAAGAATAAACATTATTATGTATCTAAAATTTAAAAATGTGCAGAAATTTTGTTTGAAAAAAACTCATATTTCATTGATTATTATACATAAAACATTTTTGATTCACGTAGCATCTGTCTTCGTAACTTTTGTTCTGTATAAAGATTACAGGCGGATGTTGTAAAATCGCTCTCACCGCCATGAAGTTGAGCCGGCTGGATATTAATTAACCGTTATATCTGCTTGCTGTTTCTCTGTGACATTCAACTCCTATCGTCTGCGGATGTGTACCTAACTTTTATTTTAATTAGATTAAAATACGGAATAGTAAAGAAAGTGATTATTGTGGAAATAATGTTGCTTATCCTCGAAGAGTTTTAAATTACTCGTAATTAGGTGTTTCTACATGAAAGAGCTATCTCTATGAATGAAATACTATGTTTCAGGAAGTCACACATACACACCTTAGTTTTAAAAAATAATAAATTTTAGATTTGATTTGTAGTGTTAGGGGTCTAATCATTCATTTCGTTCAGATCTTTTTTCCACTGTCAATTTCTATCTATCCAATTTTAAAATTGAATGGTAAGTTGATCTTTGATTTTCTTAAAAAGTAAAATTACTAATTAAAATGCGTGCTTGTAGATTATTTAATTATTTGGTACGAATTAATGCTCTTTAGAGATTTATGAGAACAGTTTATAACCGTTCTTTCAATTTAGAATGATAATTGAAGATGAAGAATGACGCCTCAGCTATATATATGTATAATACATCCCTTTCTTAAATTTGACATCATATCACACGAGAACTTCGAAGACTAATTCCACTTACACTCTTTATTTTTAGCCTTTTGTAAGTTACAAAACGAGTCTTTGGCCATGGCTGACCTTGAACTCGTGACCATGATCACTGAGCTATTACGCCCTCGATTCGGATGTTTGTTCAACCCCTCCCCCTAGTCTTGTAATATATTTCTTTATTTTAACAAAAGGAACAAAAGTTTAATTATGTTAAAACCAGAACACTAACTTTGTATATTTATTAAAAGTGAGACATACATTTTTTTAAACTTAAGTTTCATATTTTAATTTCAGCCAATTAATGTACTTTTTGTGTAACTGAAAACTTTTTTAATAAATACGCAATTAGTAAGCAGATTTAAACCGAAAATTTAGTAAAACTATGCACAATTGATTGCTGGATTGATCGTTTGTTAACGTCACACTCCATAACAACACCAGGGCTATTGGCGACTGACCTCGTAATTGTGAACCATTATAAAGTGATCCGGATGACACTGTGCTGGTTCTCCACTCTCTAAAACTCCACACCACAGCATCGTAAGGATTTTTTGCAGATTTAATGTGTCATCAATTCCTATACATGGCTGGTCTTTTGGTAAATTTAAGTATATAGCCTGTAATGGCTTGATACAAAATGGGAAGAAACAATTCTTCTTCTTCCCCTTTTTGTCTTGTCTAAGGATTTAGTGTACTTCTATATTGGTCCAAAAGATCAATAACAAACGATGCCAGATCTGGAGCTTGAGGGCTATAAAGAATGTCCTGTAGTGATGTATAAAGTTGAAAAAGATATGCAAGAATGGTCTTGCAGTTAAAAATATAATCTTGTGTTAATTGGGTTTACAAACAATTTCTGCGGATGGTATAAGATCGGGAATTATCTGGAGATAATTTCATACCTTTGAAATGACCCATGTGGAGTCTTGCTACAGTACACGACACATTTCTAGAGTAATTGTGAGTTCTGGGATAAATGGGTTTATGAAACACTGGTTAGAATTTTGCTCTAGACGGCACATTCTCTGAAGTAACAATGAAAGGCTGATTCAAGTCCCGAGCCTTCGTAGCGAGGACGTCCACACATTCGTTACCTCCAATGCCTCGTGAGTAGGAATCCACTTTTATAACAGAAGTGGGGAGGAATAAAGGTTCAAGAAAACATTGAATAGGAAAAATAATGATTTATGAAAATTAAATCACATCTGTAGTATTATCTGTTTACTTCTAAAAGAAATTTTTTTCCCCTTTAAACTTATAGTAATGGTTTATTATACTAAAAATTAAATAAAAGTTTCAAGATAAATGAAAAAAAAAATCTCCTTATTTTTTAACACACATGCGTGTAACAATTACAACACCATGGAAAAATAAATGGGTAATAATTTAATAACTTATCTTGAGTAAAAATGAATGATATTCTTTCAATACAATATGATATGCAGTGCTTTCGTGATTTGAATAATAACAACACCAAATAATAGAACTTGCTAGATGTTTTATCGCATTATTTTAAAATTCCTCTCAATAAAATATTATTCAATATACCGATTGTGTAACGAAAGGTATTTCCTTGAATAATGTGGAAATAATTATGTTATTACTTAATAAAGTTATTGCGCAAAATTTCGAAATTCACACAGTTATTGTTAGTTACAGACTTTATAAAAAACGCAAATATTTCTTTCCGTTTAAGTATAATAAAGGTTTATTACTAATTTTACTTTTTAAATACGTTTCTCATATTATATAAAAACCTGTTATTATCCAATCTTTTTTAATCTCAAAATATTTGTTATTTACATCCATAACTTTATGACGCATAAGTAAATTCATTCGTAGTCACTTCCATTTAACTTCTTTCTGTAAATATATAATTTTGTAATGGATTTTGCACTAATTGGTATGCTATAGACTTCAAATAAATTGTCTAGAGTTAATGTATTTTCAATAACAATACTTAATATATCAAGTTATATATACATTAATTTCAATACTTTTTTAAAAATTCCACTTAAGAAAAGGCCATATGGTAATGAACTTCACATCCCAATGGAATTTGGTAAAATCCATTAGATATATCCCATTGTATCTAGCCTTTTGAAGAAATGATATAACAGTGTTTGATAATGCAATTTCTTCAAGGTTTCATAGTAATTAGGGTAATCGACCCTGAAATAAAATGTAGAATAAAATGCAGAAAATGATTTTTTAACAAAACTAAAAACAGTTTAATATTTATTTATATTAGAGTAATAAACGTAAATAGATATTTTTTATCAAATAAAGGTCAACACCAGAATCGTAAAATCGGGAAACGCTGATGGAATAACTCAAAATGAATTGGAATTTTAAGCACATTCATAATATTATTTAATATTTAGTTCCTGACCAATTTAAATTCGAACTTTTTTTAAATTTTGGGGAAAACCTACTCTTTTCGCTTCAAAACTAGATTAATCTATCGGTCTCCATAAAGCAATGTTTCTCAAACTCCCCCCAGGGGGCGTGATAACTCGAAGAGGGGGGGCGCGAGCATATTGAAAAGTCGAAAACAAAAGATTATTTAAAAAAATTAGTAACTTACTGGAAGTAAACAAACAAAATAATTCATAATAAAAATAAAATTTAAAATTTACACTGATGTAAGACACTTGTAAATGTATCAGTACTGCACACAATGTATTTTATAATTTAATCATACTAAGCTAAGAACGTTTAATAATTATTAGTGACCCCATGGGCTTGTCTTAAACAAAATTATGTACAAAAATTAACACGCGCTTTCCTTGATAATTTTTTGTACGGTTTATAAATAATCCCTTAACTACTGATTAAAAGTTACGAAACCTCCCCAATGCCTCTTTCCCCCCGTAGGTCAAGTATGTGATGTATTAGAGAGGGGGTGGCTAGAAAGGAAAAAATAAGTTTTCCCTTTATAAGAAAAACACGTCAAGGCCCTTTTTTATTGTATTCAAAGACCTTGGGAAAAATTTTTATGGATGCAGTGCACTAAAAAAGATCGAGTTTAGAAAGACTATATAACGCCCGGGGCATTTAACGCAATGGTTGGTCAAGACTTTATATATACGCCGGTGGCACTGGTTTAAAAAAGTCTTTAGAGCTTTAGAGTAAAAAAATTGTATTATTGAATTCAATGTATTGTTGCTTGTATGGAGGGACAGGGGGGGGCGATGAAAATTATGATTGAATATTGAGTCGCCAATACTAAAAGTTTGAGAAGCACTGCCATAAAGGCAAACTTTTCAATTTTTTTCACAGACCTACGTATTTTATGAAATAACTGACCAAATCAGTTTAAAATAATAATTTCAGTCAGTTAAGTAAGATTATAATTTCACACTTTACATAGTTATTCTATACATTAACTAAATATTCTATGAATTAAATAAAAATAAATCCTTTGAGTGAAAAATAATGATCATTTTACTTTAAAATAAGTACATTGTTTTATAAATTAACTGGTGTTAAAATATTAAACCAATATATTGCGCGAAAAATATATCTCATGTTACGAATAGATTAATATATAAATAATATAGCAAAACAAAATATATAATGCAATATTAGCATTATAAGCAGTAATAGAAAATAACATAATGCAGCAATAGTTACATTTAAACTCTTGCAAATTATAATTATATAAATTATTAGGCTACTTAGTGCTTCGTGTGTCGTAAACACTAATGCTAAAAATATTACAAAAGTTTTAATCCGAAACTCAAAACATGTCTTATTTACTACTTGAACGACTGGGATATGATTATTCGTAACAAAAAAATGGTTAATTCATAGAATCCAATAATTTAATTTACCCTAATTGATTGTTAAATATTTCATGAAGAATCTCATTATTCTTTTGAAATAACGAATCCCATGCTTTAAGGTAGCATATCGATTCTGTTTTCTTACTTGCATTCGAGAAATATTAAGATATTTTAACCCCATTGGATATTCTCACTCTTTTCATAGTAACTGTCACTGACTCTTCCAAGTAGCATACGCGCCCTCTAGAAACCCCTCATCTTTGGTAAAGGCCAGGTGAAGAGAAAATAGGAAAGAGAAGAAACCATCCATGTTCTTTGTCCTACATTTTTATTATGATAGCTATTGTCTTTTGTGTGTGTAATCTAACATATAATAAATATTTGTTACACTGTGACGGATTTATCCGCGATCCTTCAATTAATCCTCTTGGGAAATCCTTGGGCTATCGATTCGCGTTATTCACAACCAACCCTTCGGAAGAAGAAAATCGTCATATTCAAATTAACTTACTATATATATAGTCGAAGTTTTCTAGCTTGAATAGAGAGTAGGAGAGATATTTTTGAATGGTGGTTTCTACTGGGGGTATCATATTTGAATTATTGTGATTAAGAACTCATTGGGGGGGAAAACGACGATTGTTCACTGAGTTTTTCGATATTAGATGAAATCGCATGATAGGTTAGATCCTTTTTAAGTAAGTCAAGTTTGATGTCTCTAATCACCGTGTATTTCCGTCGTTTTTCCCAAATTTCGCGGTTAGCAAAACATTTTTTTACTATTTTTAAATTTGGGTTTTGTGTTTTTTTCATGGGGAAAATGAATAGGTTGGATCATGGCGTGTGTTTCTTCCCTACCTCCCACATATCTAGGTGCCCAAGAGAAAGGTGGCAACCTTTCACAGCACTAGAGGTGAAACCAACCCAAAATTTATCGCATTTAGTTTTCGTCCAACGCTTTACAGCACTAAAATTGCCTCGAATTTTTCGATAGTAAGTATTTGAAAACATTTTAAATAAATGGGAAAGTCATAATTCACAAACTATTTGTATCTTCGAAATCTGTATCCATTACTGAAGAGACTTATGCCCACTTGTAAGGCAGTTGTAAATTTAAAAAACATTCACAGTGAAAAAAAATTATCTACAACTTAAAGATATATTTCATATGTTTTCGTGATTCTACACGCTGGAACAGCTGCTTTTTTTTTTTTTCAAATATAAAACCCGTGAACCATGGATGCCGTTTTTGAACAAAGAAAAGAAATACATGGAAGTACATTTTTTTTAATACGTTAGGAAATTCATGATATTACAGTTTCATTTCCTTATTACACAGTCATTAAACATCGCCATGTGGAGAAAATGACCCTTTTACACGAATCTTGAACTATCAGATGCTTGAAAAATACATATATCCTCCTGGATAACTTCATAAAACTCGTACCTTAATCATAACGTTATTTCCTTGGATGAATACTCACTCGCACACAAACACATCGCACATGAAAAAACTTCCTAAGCCACATATGACAGAGTAGCAATTACACGAATATGTGTTCAATGAAACAGATTCTCAGATATCATTTAAAAAATGATAAAAACAAGTGGATAAAATCGATCTTTTTTATGAGTTTTAGAAGCATTGCGGAACCAGAAGCTTTTTACATCTTGTTTGTTAACCGGCAATGCACTTTAAATCGTGGAATAATTATTGCTATTTGGAAAGATCGACAAAGAAGCAGAGTAATCTGTCTCTGTCGAGTGCAGGGCCACCGTGAGTTCGTGGAGGAATAAAAAAAATAGAACCTTATTCAACGTTTTCGTTTAACTGGTATTTATATCTTACTCGTGTCTGCTGGAAACAAAGAAATAAGAACAAAGATTTTTTAACATATAATATTATGAATGATTTATATGTGTAACAAACGTATGGAGAGTAAAGAATAGGATACTTTGCTATAAAATAGACATTGTGCAAAGTAATTTTTGCATATTTTTCATTAAAACACATGTGTCTAACAACAATACCTCGAAAAAATTGAAAAACAAATATTTTTTATATTTTTCTTTCAATGAAGCTGCATTTTACAGCACACACACACACTTAGCCTTTGCAGAAACGGTAATCCCAAATGGAAGGGCCATTTCATGGTGGCACCATCAATACCAAATTTGGACGCCTCAATTAATTTTATTCAAACTCTCGTTGAAGAAGCTAAATATTGCCGTGATTTAATTTTGCTGAGAGAACCAGTGCTAAATTGATACTCAAGGATCTTTTAAATGCTACATAATCATGTCGTGTGTGAGTGAATATTAACGTCGCACTGTTAGCTACACGCGGGCCTTTGTCGACGGACTTCGTCATTGTGAACTTCGGTCAAGTGGCATGGACGACATCTGAGCTGGTATTGCTTTCTTCTAACTACCACACCAACGGGAGTACATCACCCTTCTCTACACTGAGGGTCTTCGGTAGCACCAGGTCCCGCACGCAAGACACTCTGGCCGTGAGTTCGTGAGTGAATATTAACGTGGCACTGTTCAGCTACACGAGGGCTTTTGGCTACGGCCCATGTAATTTTGAACTATGGTCAAGTGACGAGGACGATACCTGAGCTGGCACCCTCTCTCCTAACTACCACACCACTCCAACGGGAGGACGTTTGAACTCTGTGCATCGCGCCCTACACGGTGGGTCTTCAGTGTTACTGGGCTCGAACTCATGACACGCCTGCCACGTGTCCGTTACATTCCCCACTAGGCTACTGCGACCACCATAGGGCATGAGTGTCTACTCTTTTCGCATTCAGAAAATCTATCGACTCCAGCCAGGTCGAACCCTCAACTTTAGGCTTAAGAAGTGGGCACTCTACCTCTATGACACCAGAGAGAGCCGACTTTACTTATATTTGTAATACAAATAAGAAAGCAGTTTGTGTAAACAGGCTTATATCATTTGCAATTATCTTATATTTTTTCTTTATATGACATACACTCATGGACAAAAAAATTAGCGCACCAAATTATTGCGGGATCATAGTGAAACTTGGCATGAAGGTACATGTCGGGGAGATATGCAAATGATTAGAAATGAAGCAGGATTGCGCATTACGTAGTACCGGTAGAGTGGGTTTAACGTCTGTCTCCGTGGGGTATAAAAAGGTAACCAGAGCTTGTTTGAATGTTCTGAATCATTTACAAAGGAAGAGCTAAGGTAGACATGCCATTACGCAGTTTTCGAAGACATATGAGCAGCTGTCGCAATTTGAGGGGGGAGAATCATCGGCATGAAGGAACCTGGGTAGTCAGCTAGGCGAGTAGTTAGTCAATTAGGCCGCTCTGCTTGTGTTGCGAGGAGGAGTTGGGACCAGTGGATCCGAGAGATGTCATTTACACGACCATGATCAAGACGCCATCTACAGACTAGTCGTTGAGAAGACCGCCACATCGTAAGAAATGCACGCGTACAGCAAACTGCTTTATCGGCCGCTATCCAGGCACAGGTAGCAACTTCACTAGGGGTCTCTGTGTCTTCTCGAACCATCCTAAGGCGCCTGGCTGAAGGATATTTGGGATGGCGGCTCCCAATTCGTGTGCTGCCCTTGACGCCCACCCATTGACGCCTCCGTTTGGAGTGATGCCGCGCACGAGGAAACTGAACAGCAGCAGAATGGAACCAGATCGTTTTTAGCGATGAATCCAGATAAAATGTCATCAGTGATGACAATCGTGTTCGTGTGTAAAGACCCCGTGGGGAACGCCTCAATCCTGTCTTTGCTTTACAGCGACACACCACTCCCACAGCTGGTGTGATGATATGAGGTGCTTTTGCCTACATTACACGGTCACCCCTAGTATTGATCCGTGGTACCATGATAGCGCAGCGGTATGTCCATGACATCCTGCAACCACATGTGTTACCACTCATGCAATGGCTCCCAGGAGCCATTTTTCACCAAGACAATGCTCGGCCTCACACGGCAAGTGTGTCGCAAGACTGTCTCCATACTATCACTACCCTTCCTTGGCCAGCCCGATCACCAGTGTTGTCTCCAATCGAGCATATCTGGGATCGTTTGGGACGGTGAGTTGGGCATCCCGTGAGGTGAACGAACTAGAGCAAGGTTACAGCAAATGTGGAATGAAATGTCTCAAACATCATACAGAACTTCTATTTCTCAATGCCCGATCGTACCACATATTGCATTCGCGCTATAGAGGGGGTTCAACAGGGTATTAAATCCTCCGTTCTTTTGCCTTTTTCTCTGAAATAAATGATAAGTTTTCTTTGATTTTCTAATCATTTACTTATATCAAAGTAGTCATTACATATGTAAAATTCGGTTTCATTTGGACAACTCATTCTTGGTGCACTAATTTTTTTGTTCATGAGTGTATTTTTTAATTCGCAAAAATAACTTTTTAAATTGTTTTTTAATAATTAATATAATTTTTTGCTGCACAGAATCATTATTATAAAAAAATAAAATATAAAAATGTTTTAAGATGCAAGAAGCAATCATTTCATACCTCAAAAATAAAGCAAAATTTTAACAATAATTTAAAATTAAATTAATTCATTAAAGATTAATGAAAATTTCTATAACATATTTTGATAATTTATACTAAGAGTTAATAGTTTTTAACCTTAGTTTATTCTTCATAAAAAAATTAAATGCGGAATATTTTTGAAAAAAATACTTTTTCATTACATTTCCGATGAAAATTCGCCAACAATATGTTAAAATATTTTTCCTCAGAATTCAATGAATTTCTTTACAACATCAACTTCATTAAACATATATTTTATTACATAGCTATTATTACAAAAAAGATGCGGTTTACATAATCATACTACAAAATGCAAGACAAAACCTGAATAGTGGAATATTATTTTGCACACTCTGCTATCAAAAATCAGTTACGGAAACAATTATAAATCCATCAATAATAGCAAACAATTTATTTAAGTTAATATATACTCTATTATAATATTCTATATTTCGGATTTCTTTTATTTATGAAATATGCTAATAATATGTTAGTAATGTTATTGTGTATTTTCATTCTTTGATTTTAAAAGTTTAAGTAGTATTAAACTACTTTTATGTTTTTAAGGGGAAAATTTATGGTAGCATTGTTAAGATATTTTGCTAATTGAAATACATCTAGTTTTTTATGCCTAAATGAGATAGAATTAGATTTGGGCAATAGTAATTAAGGGTTCAATGATTATTCCTTATATTGTAAGAAAATTCGCTCAATTCCAAATTTTTTAAAATTGTGTTTGCTGTATTATAGATAATTAGAACACTCTGAAATTTCCCTTTCATGAAATTCTCAAACTGGGTAAATTGTTTTGATATTTATACACGTAGCTTTTCTATATTTTAAACATATATTGTATTCGTCATGTAATAAAAGTAATATTTTAGTAAAAATTACTCATTAAATACTCTTATTTTTCTTCGAACAGCATTTCCGACTCAAATAAGAATTTTTAGCAGTTGAATGTATTTATATATATATAACTTTTTTATAAATAACAAAATAGTACCACATTTTTGTTATAACAATTCCACTTTAGGCAATTATTCTTTACTTTTAATAGTATTTTTCAATCGCACAATCCTTAACAATTTGAGTGTTTTCTGAGTTTTGAAAGTAATAGGAAAAAAACACTTCAGTTATAACGATTATTTTCTTTTATCAGTATTCTTAAATGGAATAGCAATTTTTGTTGCACGCATAATATATATAATAAAAATAATAAACACACTTCGAAAGTTGGAACGAAACACTCAAATCGTTCCATTTTTTTTCACCGAAATTTAATATACTATTTGAGAAATGATCGTTTTCCATTTATAAAATTCTTTTCGGGCCATTTAGTATCATTCTTATTATCTAAATTTAAACCGCTTAGAAAAATTCAAATGGTTTATAAAAAGAAAAACGAATATCAAGAGAAAGCGAAAAATATATGACCTCAATGCAAGTATATTAAAATAAAGCCAGCATCTCTCTCTCTGCGCGCTTGCCTTCAATTTATTTCCCTAAACGATATCTCTAGTAGTTAGAACTTTATGATGCATAAAGAAATGCTCACTGTATTAGTTAAATCTCGATGGCAATCACACGGACTAAACTGATTCTACTATTATTCATCCTCATCCAAAACAGATGCTATCACACGTCTTCACGGAGCTTACGCCTGGTGTAAAGTAATGTAGGATAAGATCAGAAGAAGGAAACGTTTTTTTATTTCATTCCAAACCCATGTCATGGTTTTCTATTTTAAATAAATTTTCTCAGATTAAAGTTCTTAACATGGACTTAGTGAAGTAAGTCCGATTTGTTGTAATCACTCTTTTTTTTTTTCTTCTGGTGGTCACGCAGTCGTAAGTGAATGTATCTTGCACAGTTGACTCATTGCTAATAGGTGATTTGGGTGTCTGATAGGATAATGATTCTTATAAAATTCGATTGAGAGATTATTGAATTCTGGATCGTTGAAACAATGTCGGAGTTTCTTCCTTAATGCATATTTACAACAAACGAAAGTTAGTATCGTTCGAGGAGATTTAGAATAAAAAAGGTAAGTCTAGTTAAACTTCATCCTGTGGGTTTTCCTTTTTCTTTTCCCGGGAAAAATTAATTGGTGATTCGTTTTTTTGTTTTGAAAAACAAAATTAACGTTGAGTGTTTTTAAGGGGGCAGGTAACCAAAACAAAAAAACTAAAATATTTAAAAATGAACTGCGCCAATGTGGTTTGTCAAGTTCCCGTCAGAAAGAACAAAAAAAAAAGGAGGTTAAGAGCAAAAGTAACAAATAAAAAATACGATCATTTCTGAGTAATCAACTAAATATTTGCTTTTATTTTAATACAAATAGCAGTAATACTCTTGGTGGTTCATCAAGGGTATCAAATCATTTGTGGCATTGCTGGTTCATTGATATTTATTTTTTCTTTCAAATCATCAACGACAAATCAGTAAAAGGTTAATTTAAATTAAATGAGAAATGCATTGCGTCTACACTCGTTCACGTACGGAAGATGCCTGATCAAAACATAGAAAGTTTTTACAAGCATCGCCCTCTATACTGAGTGGGTTCTACCACCTCTATTTTGAGCATGTTTTTATTTGTTTGTATACGGCGTTTAACATGGCTTTCGTAACATTATGCTTTTGTGTGTGTTACCAGAATTATTTTCTCGCTTGATTTAAAATTTTGTTTCTGCTTTCCAACAGAAGCAGTCAGTTGCGATCTACCACAAAATCGTTGTCATTATTAAAAATAGGTAAAAGAAAGATAGCATTGTATTTTTAATTTGTTTTATATGGTATGATTTGTAATAAATATTTTTATCCTACTCTAAACCTAACCATGACCGTCATCAGTCTGTGACATGCTGCCCTTTTACAGTTTAGCAAATCAATAAAAGTTAAAATGGTTTTCAACAGCGTTAGCTGCTGTTAAGTCGCCGAGTTCTGAACAAGAAGCCAAATGATCCCCGCACGTGTCGACAACATTACAAAAAGGACAAGTTGCGGAATATGCTTAACTGAATCTATGCAGCTGTTTCGTAAAGTTGTCATGCCTAATTTTAATTCTAAAATAAGTGAAATCAACAGGTCTAAGAAGGTTGCATATGATAGATATTCTTTTGATTTTTTTACAAACCAAATATTTCTATTTAAAATTATCTGTATCTAAAATCATCGTTACGAGTTATGGCAAATTAAAAACTGTAATATAAAAAAATAGGAATAGGAAATAAGTGTTTTTTAAGAGAACGCGAAATGTATACGAAATTCTCTTTTGTAAAACTTTCTCTCTTTCTGCACTCATTTGTAAAATTTTTGGGAACTCTTTTTCGATTTGATGATTATATAATAAAATGGAGTTCATCGGAAAATTATATATAAAATGGTATAGAAAAATGATTTTCAAAGTTAACAACTGATATATTAACAGGACATTTTGTGGTATCAATATTCTTTCTCTTTATCCATTGCCACTAGGACACGGATTCCGAGCTCTAAGTCTTCACACTCAAATGACATTTTCATAATCTGAACATGACTCAGAATTATAAAATATATATATATCCAATGATCATTATACAATTCTAGCATTATTCAAATCAAAAATCGAAGGATTAAGGAGATCAAACCAAAATTACACGCTCACACACTATATATACATATATATGCAATGTTTCCACTGGAATTAAACATGGTACGGGTATATCTAAGCTGGTGTAAATTTATTTTTTAGAAATTTATAATACACAGAATCTTGAACAAATGTTTTCAGAAAAACATTTTATTTTGACAACGACACAAAAACCAGAAGCAACATAGGGGGACAAAAACAGAGATGGAACGTACACAACAAAAGGCAAATACATTGGGCATCCTACCATCCTTTTAAACTCGTATAAGAAAAAACAAGTTCTGTAACTATACATGTTAAATAATTAATTGAATGCTGATATAATCTAATTTGGTGACGCCATTACGGGCAAAGTTTAGACACATGCTATTTACATTCACAGTACTTGAAAAGGTACGGGTTTTTGAAAATTATTAACACGATGTCCTGAAGAGATGAGCCAAAATTATTTTTATTTGGTAGATATTTAGGATACTCAAAATGACTGCAATTAATGAAGGCACTTTTTGCAGTTAATATTATATTTCACAAAGATACACTAAGCAAAACACAGCAACAAAAACATACGAGGGATATTAGTTGACAATGGACAAAATCGTCCTTATTCTTTATTCCAGAGATCTGAGTTTTTACACTTTTCCTGCTGAAAGCTTTTCAAACATTCATTAACCATATGTTTTACGAGTTTTAACGCGTTGGTTGGTCAGATTCAGTGGCTCATGCAATATAGCATCATTTCACCATGAAACGTGTCGACGTTGCTTTTTTGAAGACATACAATACCGGTTAAAGTTTTATGTCCCGCAAGGAGACCTAAAGAAACGAACTAAATTCTATGCCATGCATGGAAGGATCAAACCATTTATGAATTAAAGAAAGTCCCTCAAAAGAAAATTTAAATAGAGGATTATGGCATATATATATATATATACACTATTGGTCATATTAAAATTGCAACACGATTAAGGAAAGCAAATAAAAAAAAAAGATATTTATTGTGCTTAACAAACAGTTTCGCATGAAGACAAAATTATGAAATTTGTAAGTAGTGTAGTGTTTACAGGAGGGACTAATTAGTAGAAACAGCTGCCACCCCAGGAACTAAAATGATCCTCACCCGGTTACTTAGAAGTCGAACTGGGCTTGGATGATAGACATGTTGCTTTAAGTCTTTGACATACTTCAGCAATCGTATAAGCTGGAGAGTGGTGGCAACGCAATCCTCAGCAAACCGTAACAGATCTGGATAATATGCTGATCAGGGTAACAATAGAATACCCTATGCACATCGAGGAAGGTCAGAACACGACGTGCAAAACGTGATATTGCATTATCTAGTTGCAAGATGGCGTTTGGCAGGCCTCGACTATAGGGCACAGACACTGGATATCAGATGTAAATATGTACCAATATGCCTTTCAAATTACCGTCGATTTGAAGCTAGAAATAAACGTATCGTGTACCCAATGGCTGCCCAAACCATCACATAGGTGCAGGGCCGCTATGCTGATAAAGAATGCAAGCAGGTGACAAGCTGTTTCTTCTGAAGCCTCCAGACACGTATACCGCCATCAGAATACTACACGCAGAGCCGGGTTACGTCTGAAAAATAACATTTTGCCACTTAAGTATCCAGTTTTGCTATTCGGTACACCAGATTCACCGTCTGTCTCTACGCTGCATTGTCAAAGGAATCCCAGTACTCACCACCGTGCTGACAGTCTACGCTGCTGCAAACGTCATAGCACAGTAACAGCAGATACTGATTAGGATGCAAACAGGGACGTTTCTTGAATAATGGACCGTGATGTGGCTGTACAGTTTTGTCGTGCCAACCTCACAATATGTCTGTTCTCTGAGGCATTAGTCACGGGAGGTCACGGAGATCCTGCACGTCATTCAGTATGATCTTCAGCAACTCATTGATTGTATATTGCATGATAGTGGTTGAATTTCGATCATTGCGATGAACGATATCACGGGACAATAATCCACACTCTAGATAGGCAACGATTCTGCCTCTATCGAATTCATACACTTGATCAGGATTTCTTCTTATTCAAGACATAACATGATATTCTGAGCAAATTCAGCCTTACAAAAGCTTTTACCGAATGAGAAAACCACTACACAACTTTTCTTTTATGCAGTGCTTCAGATGTCATTTATCTCTCCTGCGTCATCTAAATGCTCTGAAATACTAATCTTGCATATCCTAACCTCTTCTTCCTTTCATGTGATTTTGACGTTCGTCAGATCATTTCTTCATTGTGTTGCAATTTTAATGGAAAGCAGTCCAACGCCCGTGCTTGGCTTCTTCACCATTTAACGCCGAACCTCCCAGTACCGACTGACGACGTCGTCAGTCGGGTATTTATCGAGTCCAGGGCATCGTATAGTAGGTAGATAAGTTAGGAAAGGTTGTTTTGCAAGAGATATTATTTTAAAGTAATATACTGGGCAATGAACTTTTCTTTAGTCTGTGAATTGGTATTGAGGCAATCACTTCACTGGATTTAACTCTGCATAAAGAATGGTACATAAAAACTAAAAATAGACAAGAATTTCCCAATTTACTTTGTTTGATATTCTTAGAGTCGGAAACTCTTTCGTTAAAAAATATAATAACAAAGATAAAATAATATTTTATATTAATAAGAATAAATCGCGCAAGTTAATCTAAGATTTGCCTTTCAAATAACAGACACAGTCACACCCAAAAAGTCAAGAATTTTAAGTAGACCGTGAAAAATGTACGTAATTCAAGAACATTATTCTGTCACAGAAAAATAAATTATATTATTCAATTATTAACTATAAAAGAAACTTATTTCCTCTATCAACTACATAAAATCTCTCCTAAGAGAACAGTACATTCCTGTACCTTTTTTTTCGCTTAACATACTTTCAAATGATAGCCTTTTTACTTCAAGCCCATAGTGTAATTTCTATGAACTTTCTTTTCGAGAGCTTTTGGTAGATTTCAATTGTCAATCAGCAATCATATATATTTTACACGATGAAGAAGTACTCCACCTCTTAAAGTAACAGGCGATCCATCAAACGGCTCTCCAAATGGCGACAACTGTTCCACCCATAAAATGTCTTTTCACACTATCTGTGGCAGGCGAGGTTGAAAGTACAGTATCACGGCGCCAAGATATCTCATCACTCTTAGAAAAGTCGGTTATTTTCTTCGTTTACATTAAAAGGTGCATGAGCTATAATCTTGGGACAAGATTATGAATTGTCTTCTGAAGTTAGATAGAATGTGTTTTGCTTGAAATCTGACATTTGCATGTATTGATCAGAGTATCCGCATTTGATTTTTGTGGATAAATAAATGAAGCTGTCAGGAAAGGAGTTTGTTGTTCTTTTTATAAACAGGTAAGAATTAATGGCTTCAATATATATCATTGAAGTTCTAAAAGAAGAAGTTTTCAAACAATGGTATGTCGTAAGCTTAGACTGAAAATGAAATAAGTTGTATTATGTGAATTGTGAAAGGTGTATATACAAAAGAAGTATTGGAATGTTTTCTCAGATGAAATAAATATCATTTTGAATCGGATTTGGCATTTGTTTTTGTTGAGCACTGAAAGTAAACAGGTTTGACTTTTTGTTCAGATGCCAGCGAACGAGGATAAAAGTGAAGGAATAAGTGGATGTAAATCGAACTATACGTGATTTTATATAGCAAAGCATTTCGCCATTTTATTACAGAAAATAAAGTTATTTTACAAGCCGAAACTCAAGACGAAAAGATATATAATATATAAAATTTAAAGATTAATTTTGAAATATGAGTGATTCCTTGTTAAACGGATTAGACGAATTTTTGATAGATTTAATGGTGATTCCTTGAAAAAGAATATCATATTAGCACATTACAAATACATATAAGTACCTTACAAAGCGGTTTTAACTTTTCTCCTTAAAACAATATATAATGTAATTTCAATAAATAATTAATAATTCTCTTTGCTTGAACACGTAGTTATGTGTTTATATTATGTTTTCCTTCCATGTTTTTCCAGACATATAAAAACGTAGAAATTGAATAACTACCTTTCTGTATTCTTACTCTTTGAGCAAGGCGTACGCTCGAAATAACTCTTCTGATGTTAAAATAAAATAAATAATGATGTAATTAATACAAGAAGCTTTGTTTTAGTTCTGCGATAACAATACGAAAAATGAATCTCATCTTCACGTTGAAGAGACACGTTATATCGAAAAGCCATGTTTTAATGTTTTTAATATATTTGAATACAGAATTGGCAGTGATTAAAGGATGAAAAATGTATTGAATAATGGATTTACAGAAATAGAGGAAACCGTAATAAATTTAAGGTCTTTCATTTAATATTTTTTAAAACAAATAATGAATTTTTTAAAAAAATACCTAATTTTTATTTCGATTTCAGTTTTTTTCTTCTTTTTTTTTGTTTTTTAATGTTACTTAAAATGAAAGATTGTTAAACGCTTCCTCAAAAAACTATGAAGTATATACTCTCAATTAAATATTAAAATTTAAGAGTACTATTTTGCATATGATGATTCATGGTTAAAAGGCTTAGGTGAGGTAGTCAATCAGTTAAAGAGGTGAAAATAAGTATGAAATTGAATTCTTCACCGAGGACCAAAAATGTTCAAGTAAGCAAATCAGAATTCAAAGGAATGATGATTGTTTTATTCAATATACATAGGGATGTGTATCTTCAGAGTTTCCCTGAGATCAATCTATTAATTAACACATCACTAATTTTACGTTCTTCCTGAACTCTGTGAAAGGGTAAGGAAGAAACGACCCAAATTTTAGAAGGATGTCATGAGTTCTTCACCAAGACAATGCGTCGGCTCATTCTGTATTGCCTGTCAAGAGGTTTCTTGGAAGCACAGCATTCTAGTGTTAGACTATACGTTTTATTTTCCAGATATTGCGTCATATGACTTTATCTTTTTCTTAACGTGAAATCTGCATTAAAAGGAACAAGAATTGATTCCGTTGAGGATGTGAAAGGGAAAGCATCCCACGTACTACAGGAGTTGACACAAGAAGGCTTCCAGCGCTGTTTCAAACAATGGAAGATTCGAATGGAGCTCTAAATGAATAGAAGAGAGGTGTGTATCGAAGATGATAATATATATGAAATCAAAATAAAAGTTTTATAGTCTCGTTATCTAATAGACCCATTTTGTACTATACAAATAGCATGAGTGAATTTTCCACAGAACTTCATAAATGTATTTCACAACAATGTAAAACTCTATATTTGAAATTTACCTTATGAAAAATCATTCTCCAACTCCATTATCGATTCAAAATAAGGAGGTCGATTGCCAATCGCCTTCATGTTCCTTCGGAGTGCGGCTTTAATATAAAATCAATCCATCAACTCCATATTTTAAAAGAATATAATCGAACTTAAGCATTAATTTAAACTGTCAGACTATGAATCTTCATTCTTTAAAGTGTCAAGCGTTCTAAAATATATTCATTCAATTTTATATTTAAAAAAAAGACTCTTGGGGTAGATAATGTTTGCATTTTTAAAATAAAGCCATCACCAACACCTTGCAGCTGGTGCAGAGTAATCGATTAAGGGTGTGATCAATATTAAGGCAGTTTAATATGCATTCGTATCAATGATCTGTGTGATTTGTGACCCCGACCTTTAGAAAAAACTGTCCATTCAATTCTGATGTTCCAAGACTGAAGCAAGAAAAATAAAATGTCTGGGTTAAATCGAGCTCGTAACACCTTTATTGATCACCTTTTACGTGTCACAGACATGCAAATTGTGAAGAATAATTCTTCAAAACTATTGCTAAAGTTTTTTTTTAAAAACGTTTTAAGGTTGGTAATATTCCACAGCATTTTCTGTCATTAAAATGAATTAATTAGGAGGATAATTTTTAAAAAATATATCATACCTTTAATGAAAAAAATAAATTATAATTGCAATGAAAAGGATATAAGAAATGAAAAATAATAAATAATTTTAATTAAAATTAAAAATAACAGCCAAAATTGAATAAACAGTTACTTAATAATTAAATTACTAATGAGTTTTTAATAATTTGTTACCAACAATTACGAGGGTGAATCGGAAAGTAAGTTTCCCTTTTCGATTGTGGCCAGGGTTGTGTGTGGAAGTTAAAACATCGAATGAGATATTAAAGATAAAACATAACTTTATTTTTCCACATAAGTACAAAGTACATTGTGACATTTGTCATACTACTTTATAAGCTTCAAAAACCCTCCAGGAAAAATTCAGGGCTTTGAATACGGAAGAAGCGTTTAACTCAGTGCTTCTTAGACTTTCCATATTTGCAACCCAATTTTCAGTCATAATTTTCATCGCCCTCTCCCCTCATACAACAACAATGTACTTCGACTCTAAAGCTACAATGCGACTTTAATATTGTAAACTGCATAAATTATCAATATATGTATTATATTTTATATATGACATTTATAAGTATCTCATATCAGTGTGAATATGTGTTTTAGTTTTTATCATGCCAGAATGTATTTTGTTTTGCTTCCTTTCGGTAAATTAATAATTATTTTAAATCTTTTATTTTGTACTTTTTGATATACTCGTGACCCCCACGTAGGATTATCATGCCCCCCAAGGGGGCGCGTGCCACAGTTTGAGAAACGCTGGTTTAACGGCTCGTTTGACTTCAGCATCGCTTCCAAAGCGCCTTCAGACGAGATTTTTCTTCAAAGCCAGAAACAGATGAAAGTCACTTGGTGCGGGATTAGGACTGGTAGATGGTGTTGGCGCTCTCAACAAAGAGATGCAATATGGTTTTGCGTTGCCGTCGTCGAGTGGGGTCTTGCATTCTCATCCAACAACAGAACGCCATATCTGAGAGACCTAGGCCGCTTTTTCCGAATCACCTCTTTCATTTTCGATCAGGGTGTTACAATTCCCTCGTAGACACTATGACACCCTGGTTCCAACATACAAAAAGTCCACTCAAAACGTAAACGCTTCTTGTGTATGCAAAGCCCTGAGTTTTTCCTGGGGGTTTCTTGAAGCTTATAAAGCAGTATCACAAATATCTCAATGTACTTGGTACTTACGTGGAAAAAAACGTCATGTCTTATCTTTAATGTCTCATTCTATGTTTTAACTTTCCTACACAACTCTGACCACAGTTGACAGGGGAAACTTACTTTCCGACTCACCCTCGGTAATAACGTAATATAATCAAAATGAATGCCTTAAATAACAATGTTGAACAGTGGGTTAAATTCATTTGACATAATAGTCACATTATAAGTTATATGCATACACTTAGTCATATGATTTATAGTCATAGGCCACGAGTTTCAAGCAAGGCAGATTATATATTCATGCGACGTTACAGACACATGATAACTACAATCTCATGTTTTCAGCTAAACATTCCATGCATTTACTTTTTACAGAAATTTTGTTATAAAAAGTACACTAATTATCTACATAGGTAAACGAAATGCATTTGATTTAAAAATACACGTATAATGTAAGATATTTATTTAAAGTTTTGTAAAAACTTTTTGAAGATTCTTAATATTCCAACATCTTCACCTATCAAATTTTGAAATTTTATTCAAATTTTGCTAGTAGAACAATAAGTACAAGTCCGATGTGAGTTTCTTATTCAATAAAGATCACGTGATAGGCATTTACCATGCGACTGTCCTGAATTTAGCCCATTGTTTTATTATTTAATTAAAAATGTTGTTAATATCAATCAATTGGAATAATTAACAACAATGTTAACAATGCTTCTCATAAAGATCTTAATTAATTTGGTTTTGTAATTTTAATTATCATAATACTTTAGCAGATCATTTTTAGTTTTCGATGAAATTTTTTGTATACGAAAAATATTAACTTTTTTTTTTTTCTTATATTAGAATTTTTATTTAGTATGTTATCAGTACAAAGACTGTAAATCCACGTTATTTTCTACTTCGCAATGCGTGTATTTGATATATATACCACTCTCTCATATTTGATTGGTAATTTTATTGTGTGATGTGAAAAGTTCAAAAATCGATGAACTAACTCATCAAACTAGTTTTCCATATTTGTTAGTTTTAGATATTGCAAATACACAATATATATACTATGTAGATGTAGAATTATCAATGACCGCTACGATTAAATTGTCAAAAATTCAAATAAAATATTTTTAGCCTAAAATATTTTTTATAGAATTTCTGTAATCTCAAAAAATTTGAAAGCCCTAAGCTAAAGATATTCAGAGTTATGATAAACTTTAAACGGATTTATCTCAGAAAGAAAAAAATATTTCATTTGTCATCATTTAAAATGCTAAGGCTTGTTTTCTTCTATAGTGCCTAATGGTTTGAATTTTTTTTTACCTATTGTTAATAGTACAAGTAACAAAAACTTGTTATGCAGTTTTGAATCAAAGCAATGCTTATTTTTAAGAAAAATGTTTAAGTATAATATTAATTAATAGTACAAGTAACAAAAACTTGTTATGCAGTTTTGAATCAAAGCAATGCTTATTTTTAAGAAAAATGATTGAATTCAAAATTAACACATTTTTTAAAGAATCTTTACAATTAGCATTCAGAAAAAAAAAGTTGTTCTACTTTATCAATTCTATTAGCAGTAAACCCACACCAACTTTTGCTATACCTACCTTAACGAATTTGTAAATTAAATTTCATGTGTGTACTTCAATTATTATTGTAGGACAGGGCTTCTCAAACTTTCAATATTTGCGACCCAATATTCAATCATAATTTTCATCGCCCCCTATATTTTATAACAATGTATTAAATTCAATAATGCTATACTTTGACGCTTAAGCTACAATGTGACTTCAGCTTAAGTGCCGCCCGCGTTTATCGTCTCGCTCAGCCAGTGCATTAAGTGCCTCAGACGTATGTATGCTTCTTTCCAAAAGTACGATCTTTTTCTGAACTGCTATCCATAAAATTATTCCGAAGGATTTGGAATACAATGTAATTACTTTAACAATGTTTGCGAAGGAACAACTTATTTCAGAGGATTTAATTATTCATTCCTTTTCTACCCACCTCCCTCAATACACACATATGCTTGCCTACGTGTTAAATGGGAGCATTGGGGAACGAATTGCGTAATTTTTAATCGAAATTTAAGAGATTAATTATAAACCGTACAAATTATCAAGATAAGCGTTAATAGTTGCATATAATTTTATATATGACAAACCCGTGGGGTCACTGGTGATTATGAAACTTGTTCTTAATTTAGTATTGTTAAATTAATTATAAAGTACAATGAGCAGTACTGATATATTTATAAGTGTATTATATCGGTGTAAATGTGTATTTCATTTTTTATTATGGCAGAATGTATTTGTTTGTTTACTTTCAGTTGTGAAGTATTCCCCCGTGGGTGATACCTTACTCCTAAGTTATCTTAGTGACCTAGAAGTGTGGGATTGAATGAAGAACCAGGCGTTGTCATGATCTTAAAATGTCTTTATTAAGATCTTAACTTAAACACTAACAATGATAATATTTATATTATAACTTAGCGGATCTGAGGTGAGAAAACACACAATACGTATTATCAAATAAGCGCGATCTTAACCACCATATTTAAGTTTCCCGTCTATTCCTAATCTCTGATTATATCACAGTTGCTAATAGATACTAGAATGATTGTACCTTAATCTCTTGTTTAATCGCAGTCTTCTCGGATCCTCAATATCTTTAGATTAGCTCGCGTGGAAATGGATCCACCTTGACCTGATCATTCTGTCACGGATAGCTTCACACTCAACGACGGCTTTCTTCTCTTCCTTCAGTTCACGCGCTTAAACCAGGCTAGCATAATCACTTCCCAATTATGTCATACGCTTACATTAAACTTCTGCTATTTAAAAGGTTTATAACTTGCATGTTCACGTTTCGCTTCTGGATTTGGTTGGAAAGAATTTGCCTTTTTCGGCCCCAAAGAACCCAAGAGGAGAATTTAGTAGAAAACGCGATGACCCTGTCACACAGTAAATTCAGAATTTTTTAAAATAATCTTTTGTCTTCGACTTTTCAATATACTCTCGCCTCCTCGTAGAGTTATTATGCCCTAGAGGGATGCGCCCTACAGTTTGAGAAACACCGGTGTAGGAGGAGCAGTAATTTCAAATCCACTCATAAATTTTAAAACTTTTACCTAAAAAATGAGATAAGTATTTTGTAGTATTTTAAGAGCATAACCTGTTTTACGTATTCATTTACATTGGTTAAAAAGCAAAAAAATTGTACAAAATATTAAATCAAAAATTTTTGTATAAATCTTATTATGGCCTTTTAACTGATAGAATGGCATGTCTTTGGAAAAGAAATAAGTAACAGTCTCTTTTATGTCTGAATATATTCTGTATTCGAAGATATTTTCTATTTATTTCTCATCTAAAATTCGCTTGAAAACCAAACTTTAAGCGCGCTCAAGAAATTTCAAGTTTTTGAATATAGTCTGAGAGAGAATAGTTGTAGAGGATTCCTCAAAATTTCTTAAATATTCATGAATCCTTCAACGTAAAAAAATCAGAGGGAATTTGTGAGTCACATTTAAAAATAATTTTATGATGTTCATTGCAAAGAAGCTGATTATAACGAGAAGAGTGAAGAATAAATATTTGAACAGAGAGAGAGAGAGAGAAAAACCAAAACCACAGAAAAGTTATTAATTTTTTTAACAAATTTCAAAGTATTTGTATAAAAGTCATAGTATTCCGTTTGATTTCTTAGATACAGAGTATATAAGTTCAAAGGTTACAAACTTTTAGGACTGATTGAGTACATTAGGACAATGGGAAATCACATAGGAATGCATGGTTGGGATTGCTTTCCTGTCGTGGTAATGATGGCAAAAAACACAAAAAGACAGGACAAGAATAAAACATGTTTATTATTCTTAGAACAGCAAAAAATCAAAAAAGAGCATTAAAAGGACAATACAGGTGCATGTCGGAGTCATAGGGGTGCACGTCGTTAGTATGCAGGATCCGCCAAGCGTTCGTATGAGAAATCCCGACATGACTGGCGATAACCCGCATACTAGTACCGGTACTGTGCTGTACCAAATCCAGGACAGTCACGTCGTTGTTTGGTATTATTACTCTTCAGTCACGTTCCTGTGCGCCCACAAGGAAGGATCTACTATCAGACAATCTTTAGTGCAAGCGTGCAAAAAAGACGAAACTGGGAATTTGCATCTTGGTTTAAAGTTAAGCGCACAACCGATGTGAGAACCATCATTTCAATCAGAGGTCCCGAATGCCAGATGCATATCAGCGAGCTCAGCGTTCGTGTAACATTTCATCCTACAACCACTTTGTAGACAGGCGAAATGAAGCTTTACAGCGAAAGCGGCAGTAAAAACCACTTGTGCGTGTGCATTGTCATCTGATGCTGCAGTTAACACCATCCGTCGCGTACACCAGTGATTCTCAAACTCTGGGCAGCCCCAGGGAGGCGTGATAACCCTATGTGGGGAGCTCGAGCATATCGAAAACAATAGTTTATTTTTAAAAAAGTAATAATTTACTTACCGTAAAATCCGGCGTATAACACTCACTTTTAACGCAAAAAATAAGATAGAAATTTACGGGTTTGCGTTTTACATCGGGTATAAAAATGAAAACTTTAAAGAAACAAAGATAAGCATAGAAAAAATTAGACATCTACATAGATCGAAATACTGTTTCTTTAAAAGAAATTATCTCCCTTGTGAACTTAAACGGCTGTAGTTCTGTAAGTACACAATTTTTTTTTTCTAAAGCTTGGAATAGAACCTCGATAAATGACTTCCAAACATGCCAGAATTGTGCTAGTACATTTCAGGTTGCTTTATAAAAATGGGGATGTGCGTTATATAAAGAATATACCTGAAAACTTAAAGTTGAAGCTTGAAAGTATAGGTGCGCCCTATACGGCGGTGCGCGTTATTGCCGGATGTTACGGTAAATATATTAAAACAAAATATACATTCTGATACAGTAAAAAATAAAACACATATCTACGCTGATGTAATATACATGTAAATTAATCAGTATTTGTGATATTGTATTTGTATTGTGATAGTTACTTTAATATTACTAAATTAAGAACAAGTTTAATAATTACTGGTGACTCCATGATCTCTTTCTCTTGCAGAGCAACGTTTTTCAAAGGAGATTTAATATTCTTAATTGAAACTCTCTTAAGTTCTTTTTCTACATTTATACTTTATCTGTTCCAGTTTAAAAATTAGAAGCAGATAAATATAAATATATACATCTAAAAAAAACAAAGTGTCAATTTTTAATATTAAACCCATTCCTTGAAAAGTTTTGCACTACTTAACCTCTATTACTTAAAAGTAACTTAAGGTATCCGACTACGTTCGCGGAACCATGGTTTTAAAAAAGCGCATAAATGGATAATTTTCATGATATTTAGTGTCACTTAGATTAGAATACATGTATACAATTGTGTTAAGGACATTATGATAAAAAAAATATTTAAATACAATATTTTGGCAAAAAATGAACTTAGAATAATCTTTTTTCCAAATGTTCTCCCTTTGTAAAAAATGCTTCTATTGTATTAATATTTGCCTGTATATTGCTCAGACCTCTGTACAGAGGCTCAACTATGATTTTTGAAAAATTCACATTATTTACAGAGTTACAACCATTTGAAATAATTATGGGCGTATTTTCTTAAAATTTTTCCCTTCTGTTTTCGTAAAACATGGATAAACCGACTACCGAGTTATGCATTTCAAAAATTCTAGTTGAGAACATTTGGAAAAAAAGGTTATTCTAAGTTAATTTTTTCCAAAATATTGCATTTAAATAATTTTTTTTGTCATAATGTCCTTATATAAAACCATTGTATACATGTATTCTGATCTAAGTGACACTAAATATCATAAATATTATCCATTTACGCGCTTTTGCAAAATCACGGTTCCGAACGTAGTCGGACACCTTAAAATATTTATTACTTAAAAGTAACACAAACAACACTTGATACTTCGCTTTATAATTTGCACGGTAATATTGTGGTCTTATTGTAAATTTAGCTTCTAAGTACATTATTGCATTCAATACATTATTGTATAGGGAAGAGATGAAAATTATAACTTAAAATTGGGTCGCAAATATTGAAAGTTGGAGAAGCATGGCGTACACTAACCAAAGAATTTCCAGCATTTTTGCTGTACTAAGAATAATAAACATCTTTTCTTCGCTTCTTCTTGTCCTGCTTTTCTTGTGTTTTGTGTCTTCTCATTAACGCGCCACGAAAACGTTTCCGACCATGCATTCCAATGTGGTTTCCCATCGTTTAGGTTGTACACTATCCGACCTGAAAGATTGTTATCGATGAACTTATACACCCTGTATATTAAAGCTAATTTTCAAGGATTCATTTTTTTAAACCTTGAGGTACGTCATAATTTTAAGGGGACACAATACTATTCAATTGACAAAAATTGATCAAAAATCAAATTTAATTTTTGTAGCCTAAATTATTTTTATATACTTTTCTATAACGTCATAAAATTTGAAAGCTGTAAACTTAAAAAACGAAAAATTGTGAGTACTGTTACGTTTGTTTTTATTCACATCCCTATGACAAATAAAAACTTTGAACTCACTTTTCTCAGAAAGATAAAATAACTAGTTCAACTTCTTAATTTAAAATGCTAACGCTTTTTTTTCTATTGTGCCTAATGCTCTCTTTGAATTTTTTTTATCTATTGCTAATGGTACATGTAACAGAAGTTAGTATGCTTTTTTGAATCAAAGCAATACTTTTTTTTTAAAAAATAATTTAGAATTCAGAACTCAGAACTTCTACATTTTTTAACGAACTTTCGATAAGCATTCATAAAAAGAATTGTACAAATATCAAGCATGGTATTGCAAAACCCATTCCAATTTTGTTATACATATTTTGATGTACTTGTAAATCAAATTTCATACGTGTATGCAAATTTTTGTAGGAAAAGTAGTATTTTGAAATCACTTCATAAATTTTAAGTTTTTTCCTTACAAAATTAAATGGCTTTTAAAACAAAATTAAATGGCTTTTAAAACAAAATTAAAGCTTTTTATGAAATTTTGAGCACAGAATCTGTTTTATACAGTTTACATACATAGGAGGCAACCAAGAAAATTTTAAAAATACTTATATTAAAAATTTTTGAGTAAATCGTACCATGTCCCCTTAATTTAATAAAGATTAAATAACCCATCACTCAATAACGTGGGTCTAACTAATAAAACAACAATTTTGAAGCAAAATTTATCTTTATTTATGGAGATACTCCCCTTCAAGAATGATACATTCAGCTCAGCTCTCTCTCTTCTAATTTTTTAATACTTTTTTCGTAGAATGATTTGTCTTTGCTCTCAAAATAGGCTTCAGCTTCGGCAATCACTTCTTCATTTATGCCAAACCTCTTTCCCTGTAGCACTCTTTTGAGGTCTGCAAAAAGCCAGTAGTCACTGGGGGCAAGATCTGTACTGTACGGTTGGTGGAAAAGTAATTCGAAGCGCACCGTTTTGCTTGAACAGTGTTTCTCTCCATCAAAAAGCAATGTTTCACACGAAATTCCTTTTCATCCATGGTTTCTAAGCAAACAAAAGTTACTTCAGTTAAGTTTCTGTAACTTTTCAACTAAACAAGATATTATCGGGAATTTTGACACGCGGCGTTTGAAAGTTAGTTCTACTGGATTAGACTAACGAAAGTTAGAAGGTTGTGCCATCTATGTGTTAGACCCGGGACTTATTGAGTGATGTGTTATATTAATAAGACACACAGATTACATATAAGAAATTGAAAGATTATTTTTAAAAATATTTATATCGAATATTGAAATTATTTTTCCCCCTGATGTATAGCTATAGAAAGTTTAAAAAGGAAATTTTATTCCGGATTTATATAAAATATTAAAAAAGATTAAATGTAACACTTTAAAGTACTCTAAAAATGAACAAAATTTAATGCATACTGAACTATATTTAAATGGGAAAAAATTTCTGAGAATATTTTTTTTTAAATTGACTAATAAATCAAGAACTCAATTTAATTGTATGTGAGGTTTGATTTAATTACTTTGTTATTCAGTATGTGTTTATTTAGAATATTTTGGCATCATACATTAAGGTAATTCACATTCTAAAAAGTGTCATTAAAATTCGAAGCGTCCCAGTTTTAATTAACAACAAGCTCAGCTTTGTTACCTTATTAAGAAATATTATCTAACAATATAAATAAAGTCATTTTAAAGATTGAGTAGACATTCTGTAACATACAAAAACGTTTTAAAAATGATTTTTATCTATTGTTCTTAATCTGTGGGAAAACCTTTCCTGACAAAACATTTCTAGACGATCGAAATTACCAATATCCAAGGCATCGAAATTTTATAAACAATATGACAACAACATTCCGAAAGTTAACGAGGTATTCCGAACAATGGAGTAACATTCCACTCTTCGTAACTATCACAACCGATCAGCCTATGAATTATTCAACTATTTTAAAAATTTCTATTCTATTTTACGTTATCATAGCATCGTGCCTTAAAATGTCAGTGCTCTCAACAGACCAAAAAAATAATAATAATAATAAATAATGCGATATTATAAAACGTTCTAATCGATACCTCAAAGCTTATAGCCTCAGCTCAATTACCAGGCAATTTCATTCCAGGATGGGGAAAAAAGAATCAACAAGCAATCTATAGAAGCCGAAATTGCCTCAAAGTCATAACCTATCCACACTTCCAAATGAAGACTGAAAAACCTTTATAAACTTTTTGTTGTTGTTGCTGTTGCTTTAAAAGCCGTTGTTATTTGGTGAAAACAATAAAAGAAGTTTGGAGGAATAATCTGTTTTTTTCCCCTTGTGCTTTCCTTTAAACTTTCAGCCACAAATCGTTCTAAATTGCGAACTTGTGCGTGATACGGTGGTAAGGTAGTTCTGCCTCTATTATGCGCGTGAGACAAATAAAAGCTCTTCCGTCAACGCCCACTGAACACTTCGTGACGCGTTGCAGAAGCGTTTACATGAAATTAGGCATCGTTAAAAGACTACTGAAGCCAACTCAAATTGAAACTTGGAAAGATTACAGGAACAATAAGTGCGATTTCTAGAACACACGATGCACTTATTAAGAATGAGGCACCTAATAAATCACTGTGCCAGCGGACTCTAAAACGAATTCTTCTACCGGCATTCCAAATTTAGGCTTAAGTTGTATTTTTTTCCTTAGCTTGGGTATTAAATGAATGTAAACATATGATGTAAAACCCGGATATAAAGAGTTCGTTAAATAAAGGAAAAAATAACATTTATAGAATGGGAAATATTTACGATACATAAGCTTAGTGCATAAAATGCCGCTCCAAATTTAAAAAAAAACGAGAATGCTTCACGAGGATAAATAAAAGTATTTTGTGGCTGTAAGATATAATTATATGTCACTGTTATCAATAGCTTTTTCTTTAGCTTTGCCGTTTTCAATAGCATAGTATTCTTCTCATTGGAAATCTTAAATAATAAAGGATGATTTTATCTTTCCTTTACAAAACTGATATTATTTTTTTTATATACATTGGGTTCTACTGAATAAAGTACAACACACATTTTAAGTTAATCATTACTTAGAGTATGTTTATAAGTTTTTAAAAATAAGAAAAAGGATATCATTATAGCACTTATTTTCATTTTTATTTCAAAATTTTAAAATATATTAATTTTAGTGAATTAATCATTAAATAAACCAGTTATACTGATATTATAATATTCATTATCCTATTTCTACATAGTTTTAGTTATGCTAATTATGGATAACGCATATTTTTGATTCAAAGTATAATTCTGCACTTCTCAAACTCCTTTCTCTCTTTTATACATTTTCATAACTTACTTAAAATTTATAATATATATATATATTCGCTTCTAGAGATGACTCAGATAGTTTCTACATTTTCTCAGATAGTCAAATACATTGCATGTTTTTGAGTTATACCAATATCTTTCAATAAGCATTTGGTTTACCAGATTTACATACAGACAACTGTAATAAATTTACTCTAAGAAACACATGAGCAGTTCCTTTTCCAAAATATTAAATCACATAAAAGTGCTCAATTTGCACAAAAAAATAATGAATTGGTTTTATAAGATTCAGAGAAAGCCTATAAGAACGTGAACTCGGAACCTAAATGTCCTTTAATCAAAAAACTACTATTAGTTTGCTCTAAGAGTCCGTGATTGAATCGAGAGTCCACTTTTATGAGTACACCTCAGCGGAACCTGCTACTGGACTTGAATGTCGTTGGACGCATTATTTACGACTTTGAACATATGGTTCTTCAGCCTACCACACTTGTTTGATTATTATACGAATAAAAAGGCAATATATTTGTGTTTACCGTCTATTAGTTTTTACCGTCGCATGAAAATTCAGAAAAATTAATATTATCGCTTTTTTTAATCAAATTTCAAAGCAAAATAATAATTTTTTTTTACCAAATAAATTAATTTTAAACATTTTTTTGTTAATTTAAGGTGGTCTTTGTGTAATGTTAAGGGATAGCACCAATATTAAGAGTATTTTTTTTCTGATATAAAAATACTCTGATACTAATATTATATTCTTGTTTCGCTGTCCTATAGGTTCCAAAACCTATCATAATCCTATCTTTAAGGTTCCAAACCTTTTTAACCCATGGACCTTTATTTACAGTCAAAACTTACCCACAGACCCCTTTTTAAAGTCAAAAATTTCCAAGGACTCCCAAGTGAAAAATCTTCATAAATGTACAGTATAAAAATAACAAATTAAAAAAAAAAATGTTGAAGAATTATTTATTAAAATTATAACTTTGTTTAAAATAAAATTTTAAAAAAATTAATGACTTAGATAAACTTGATGTATTAATGTCCATCTCAATGTTTGTGAGTAGCAACCACAAATCCCCCCAAGGGCTAGTTTTTAGTCGGTTTCTTTTTTTGTGTGATGAGGTTTTTTACGACACTAAATCCACGTTCCATCAAATTTGAAAGATAGGAAAGTAGTTAACAACTTCTGCACAAAATAACCCATAATACATGATATAAAATTGGATTTGTTTTTTTAACCAGAATTTGTGGCATACTTGTTCAAACATTAGTTTGTTGTTGTCGTGTGTTTTTATCCTGGGATATATATATAAAATACGAGGAAGAACAGAAACATACAATACAAACAGAAGAATATAGACATTTATTACACATGATGATCCCAGAATATAACAGATGGGGTGCGCTGCTTTCCTTTCGAGACCGGAATCCATTTCAGGCGAAAGACCAACTTCTTTTCCCGAAGAAGATACATACAACCATGCCTTACTCGGGATTCGAACTCGAACACACTCGGTTACAAGCCGAGGGTCGGATCCACCATACTGGCTGGGTGGCAAACATTGGTTTAAGTCTCTCAAGTGTAGATATTTCAATAAGATGTGATCCTGTATTAGTATAGATTCATCTGTGTATGGGATCTGATTTAATCCACGCGCAAAAGAGTTCAGCACCCAGTCGGGAATATCCAAGTGAATTATTGTTAATTATTTAAATTCCCATAATAATAAAAATGGATCAAATTTTTTGTTTTACATTAAACCTTACGTGGATCCTCCGTTTTCAGGGACCCCCAAATCAATTTTAATTTTCCATGGACTCAATGAATAATATCGGGGACCGCTGGCTTCCGTAGGGACCATTTTCGGAACCACTGCTATAGAAAGAATATTTCGTCATATTTATACCTGAGATTATCCATTTTCCTGGTATAAAATGTGTTTTACATTCGAAATGTTAAATGAGGTATTCCTTTACATTGTAAAAAAAATTATTTATTTGCGGAATAATTTGAAAACTTGAAAACGTTACATTTTATGAACAGATGTAGGAATTACAACATTGTACATTTTTATGAAAATTGAGACACATTTATATAACTGTAAATGCATTTCACGTGCAGTTGAAGCTCTCACACAATCGGAGAAGACATCCTGAAATGAATAATAACTGCCCATATCAGCAAAAAGAAAAAAAAAATTCAATATTTCCATCTATAACTTCAAGGACGGTATAATGAATGGTATACAGCCAACCCAACCATTTTTACTTAAATAACCATGAAAAAAATCAGTTAAAACCTCAAATTATACAAATTCCACGCAGGATTTCTTAAGGCAGCCATTTTTCTCTATATATCTGGAATTCTGTCAAAATTTATTCCCTCGCGGAATGGATAATATTTGAGTTAACGCACTGTGGCATCAAACATACGCACGGTGGAACTCTACCATCATTATTTGTGTTCATCATTTTTGATTGATGGATTCATATTTTTGATCGAAGTATGATTAATAGAGTTGCTTTATGCTTGGAGGGGAAAATAGGCGGATAGAGATTTATATCTCCTTGAAAAGTTCTCAAAGGATCGGCAGCTTTTCAAGTCGATAAGTTACATCATGTTGATGTACTGTACATGATTAATTGTGCTTTTAAGGCAAACCGAGAGATTGTTGTTCATTAATCGTCACTTAAGCCTTAAATAGGCCCCATTTTGTGTTGAGATGATTTTTTTGCGTATGCAAATGTATTCAAAAAGAGAGATAATAACAACAATTTTATATTATTATTATTTTTTAATTTTGGGGACTTTTTTCTTGGAGGGCCAGCGTAGATTATAGGTTAAGTGTCTTTGTACGTAAAAAGTCACAAATGAGAGATGAATAATAGTAGGCAATGTTTTGTACGTGGAGGTTCAAGTCTGTCGGCCATTTTGAATTTGGGAAAGTAATGTTAATCTAATGGAAGTTCTTGTGGCCGTGGTAGTTTAGTGGTCATTATCATGAACTCGTAGCCGACTTGTCATGAGCTTGAGCCCTAATGCAACTGAAGAGACATCGCTTAGAGGGGGTGATTTACCTTAAAGATGTCGAGGCTGAAAATTATCCTGTTGGAATGGTGTGAAAGTTTGAAGACGTCCTCGTCATGCGAACGAGGTTCAAAATTAGGAGGTCTGTCACCAATAGCTCTCGAGAGGCTTTATACTGCGAGGTTAATAGGAAAACTTACACAAAATAGAATGCTCTGAAATCCAAAACAGTAGAGTTTACATCTATGATATTAATCTCTTAAGCGGTCAGATTTTTTGTCCAAAACGTAAAAAAAAGGCACTTTTATAATGCATAAAACTAAGCATAATATTTAACAGAATGCGAAAATAGAAGAATTTTATTTTAATTTTCCATTTTAAAGTTTTCTCACTATTTTTTTTATTTTATAATTGAGGAACACAATCCCCTTAAATTTTTACCCTTTATAAGTGCTCTGTGCATGCTATGAAAAATGTTTCATATATCTTAAAAAAAATTCTCCCATATTCACATACTTGTTTGTAACTCTTTTTCAAACGGTTGAGGGTTTTGTATGCGTAAGCACATATACATACACACTCAATTTGAAGCGTGCAAAAATACTAAGCCTTACATTACAATGGGGACAGAGATAATACCGACTTTTTTGGATTATCTTTCTATTTTCATCTTTCTCAAGCAACAAATTGCACATTGTCTTGAAATTCCCTCAGTGGCAAATCGGAAAATATTAGGGCCTCCCTGCAAAGACAGGTTTTGTCATTAATATTTTGCATATTGGTTAAATACTTTCTTGGCGTCAGTAAAGCTTCAGAATCCCTAAAGTCCGCCCCCTCGCGATGCAGGGTTGCGGGTGTGTACGTTACGCCACAGCAATTCCTATTTTTCATCAAATATTTTCATAAGATTAAATTATCTCTAAATAATTCATAATCGTCTCTAAATTCCTGCTTTCAAGGAAAAATTCTAGCCTTACCACAAAGAAAATCCTGAATGAGAAGTGTTTTTGTATCACGGACAAACTACATCTGTTAAAAACTAGCACAAATAATCTATATAAGAATTAAAAATGCGTGCAAATCAAAAGTAGGAAGAAGAAAATATCAGTGCCCGAACATCGTACGGGGAAACCGGCTGTGGACAGCTTTCGGTAGTCCGTTAGGTGTACGGGCAAACCAGTTAAGGAGTTAACACTTTATGGACACAAATTCAAAATGAAGAATACACGAGAACCATGAATGGTCAGTTATATCAAAATTACTGGTCAAATATCAAACAAGTATATTTTATGAATGACATATTTATAAAAAATAATCCAATATTACCGTTGATAAAATATGTATCATGTGTACATAGGCATTAGAATGCCTTTTAACTTATGTACTGACAAAAAAAATTATAATCTTGCCTTTAACATTCAATGAATTAACATAACCATAAACATTTACGAAAATTTAACGACACATATGTTATTCTTCAAATAGTTTGCAAACATTGTGCTTCAATAATCTGTAATTCATTAATTTTCCAATATAGAAGATTCCTTTCGAGAAAGTGATAGATCTCAATCATGAGAACATTTAAACAGATTTATCTTTAACTTGTAAGAATGATATATATCTATTGATGATCCGGAAGATTTATTTGCAGATGGAGATCTTTATATTGGTAAGAAAAACAATAAAATTAACTATGAATAATGTAAAAGATTTTCTTGACATTGAAGTATTTGCAATAAATATTGGAAAATCAAATGGGATCCCTTTTTGAATATAAAAATGCAAATAATGTTGAAATTTTGGAAAACATGCATTAACATATCAATCATATATATATTTAATATTTGTAAACGTAATATTAACTTTTAATTTCATTGTAGATATGTATAATTTTTTGTTCTGTTATTTTTATTATTGTAATGATATATTTTTTCCTATGCAAAAAGTGGAACTGAAGAATATAATTATGTCGCACATTTACTCATTTAAAAAATTAAATAAACACTCACCGGATGAAATTGATACGCTTCTGTTGAAGTGAATACTCACTAAACTTGATATCGATCAGTTGCAATCTTAATATGTATAGGATAAACATCCATTTACTGATATATATGATTGTTATAAGCTATCTTTTTTCCTCTGCTTTTGCAGGGGAGGTATCGGATCATGACAGGCATGTCATGAGTTCAAGCCCAGTACCACTAAAGACCCGTCGTGGGAGCGATGCACGTAAAATCTGTCGAGAGCTCAAACGTCCTCCCATTGGTGTGGTGTGGTAGTTAGGAGAAGGGATACCAGCTCAAGTGTCGTCCTCGTCACTTCACCATGGTTCAAAATGACGAGGTCCGCCGCCAAAAGCCCTCGTGTAACTGAACAATGCGATGTTAATATTGACTCACTCCTCTGTTTCTGCAAACTAGAAACTTTTTTTTTTTACAATTTCCGAATACTTTTTCCTCTTGTTATTTATAATGTATCAACCTAGGATCGATCACGCAGGGCACAGAAACACCCCAGGCTCACGAAATCTTTAATTTTGTAAAACTTTTATTTGTTACCAATGACCTTGACAGTATCCTCCTATATGACAATCTTCATGGGAACTAAAATGTATTTGTCACTCATCTCCCTCTTTTCTGGGTGTCTTAAGGTACTTGGGGTGATTGAGTTCCTCGCGCGACCACTTTTGTTCCAAAATATTTTTTATGAATAGGCTCCTTTTTTCCCTGTGAACAACTAGTGGTTTTCATTGCTAATGTGTTGTATGACTCATTATGGCTTATAAATGTAAATGAATAAAATTAAATAAAGAAATGGGCATATGCGATCTCTATTGGATGAAGTTGAAATTAATCCAGTAAGGGAAACACCTGATGAAATAATGAATATTAATAATGATAGCGAAAATTATTTGGAGAAAAGTGATGAACATGAAACTCTTTTGAGCTGAAAGAATATCTTTCAAATGATACATAAAAATCTCTATCAAGGAAAGATATAAAGTCACAAGTGTACCTACCACAAGGCACACTGCGCCCTGTCAAAAAGACACAATCAAGAAGAATTTCAACATGCTATTGGTCGATCACATCGATAAAACTACAATAACTTGAACAAAATATGACAGTCTTGCCTGTAGTATCATTCATGCAATGTTAGCGAAACTTGTCTGCGGTGTGTGTCCTTTATTAAAGTCACGCACATTTGAAACATTTCAGTTCAGTTTGATTGAATTTTTCTCAAATTATGAAAGAATAATTGAAAAGTCCTTAAAAGTAGGTAAGTACACTGTTCTCTTAGTTAAATTATTCACTGAAATTACGGTTTTTATGGTATACAATGAAAATAATTAGAAAAATAAAAGGATTGGTGTTTCTCAATCACACCAAGACCACTGACGTTAGTATCGAGTACGCATCTTCTCCCGAGTTAATATAACGTTTCCCACCCCACACTTGCAAAATCGGCTTTCTTACATAGACAGCATTATACAGTTCACATCCAAATGTGCATCTCTAAGTATTATGGGGCCTTTTCATCTGACATCGCCCCGACAACCAATGGACATGAAAATCCCGACTGAAATTCGAGGTGTAAGAGGAGAACCACCCCACCCCAACAGAGTGCAAAGAAACAGTCAGTTTGAAACACCAAGCTGTACAGTTGTGTTTACCTCCTCTTTTATAAATAACATATTCTGAAGTATTGAGATAATCAATAGTACGAATAACTTCGGTCGCATTGAAATTAATAGCTGTGGACGTAAATAAACTAATTATATTATTTCTTAACTCTCAAGCTGTCATTAATTTTCTCAAACGTCACAATTAACTAATTTTGATATTTTATCAGTTTTATTGATTGATTGCTAAAATATTAACATCTATCTCGGAAAGCACTAGACGTCACTTGACTATGGTTCAAAATTACGTGGTCCGTCGCCAAAGGCCCTCGTGTTGCTGAACAGCGCGACGTTAAAATTCAATCAATCAATCGGAAAACACTAGAGGTCTATTTGCAATGATAATATTGAGTCTCGATTTATTAGATGGAATTAGGTGATGATGATGATGATGAGTTTGGTGTTTTATGGCGCAAGAGCCAGTTTTGGCTATACTGCGCCAAACATTCATAGGTCTGTGGTCTGGACGGGAAAAGGAGAAATTGGATGACAAGATGGAGGGTCGAAAATAGAGAAGGATCACTGGGGTACCCTGTCGACACCCGTGTTTACTAAAGATAGTAAACCCCTTGGGAAAAGGAAAATATCACTAGGGTATCTCGGGATTGTGACACCCGTACCCACCTAAAGAAGGTGAGCCCCCTGAGTGGTAGATGGAATTATGAGTCTGGCATTTGAACAAAACTATTTTATTCCGTAATTAAAAGCTTCAATTACATTTAAATTTAAATAATTTTATAAAAATAAACTCATTTGTTATTTATTTTTCCAATTTATGCTGTGAGAGTATGTATGTATTTTAAGTAATAGTGTGTGTGTGTGTGTGGTGACAGGTTCTCAACACTTTTTCAACTAACTTCTAAGAAAATATATTTATGAAGTCTTGCGAAGGAGCCTGGATATGTATAGATTATGAATGCTATTTAAAGAGAGTTTTTGCTGTTGTAAAGAACTGATTTTGATTAATTAGCATTGAATTGATGCTGTTCGTAATTTTTCTAGATATGGACCATGCGTGGCTGTGGCTCAAATCTTCAAATAAAGTTAAGTGAATCTTCATTATTATTCTTTAGAATGCAAGGTTGATTTTACTCTCATAGAACTCTTAACACGAAACTGAGGGGGACTGAAATATGTTTTCAATTTAAAAGAATTTCGTGTTAAAAGATTTTGAAAAAAAGAAACATATATTCAATTAAATTAAGTGTATTAGATTCCCTTTTTTTACATAGATATGTATATATGCATGTATTTAATAAAAATCAATGAAACAAAAATATTCACAAGAACTTAATGAAGTTTAATACAAAATTTTCAAGATTTTGGAAAATCAAAACATTTATTAAGTTTTTTGTAAAATAATCTGATATTTTTCTTTTTATTGTCTTTTTAGCATCAAATTGTCAACAAATTCTCCGATGTCGTCCCGTTTGTTATTATTTTCACCATTGGAATGTGCATCTATGCTGCGCATACTTTTCAGGATGTTCCTCATTTCGGATGACAAGGAAAACAGGAGCTAAATCCTTCATTTAATTTTCTTTATTGGCTGAATCAATTATATATTTTGAGCTTCGAACAAACTCCAAAATGCCTTTGTCTGCCATAATTAGAGCTGTACACACATTATCATCCACTACTACATCGAATTCTTTCGATGGTACCGTGGACAGTCCAATAATGCAGAAACTTTCTCAAACTTCGACTGATGTTTTCCGTATTTTGTTCATTCTCAGAAGGGAAACCTTTTCGAATTAAGCTATTTTCGCGTTTCGTGTTAAGAGAAGACAAATGCATGGAAATGCATAATATTTAGTCGGGACCATTGTATATTATTTCGTGTTAAGCGTTTTCGCGTTAAATGTATTTCACTGTATTTAGATTGAATAAAATTATTTAAATATCCAATGTCTTATGATTTATCAAATAACACGGACTGTAATGGTGTATTATTTTCAATTCCTTTTGCTTCCTAAAAATGTTTCTAATTTTAGATTTTTTAAAAAAAGATTCAAAAAAATAATTGAAGTAATTTTTCTTTTACTTTTATATATTGTGTTAAATTAATGACAGAAATTAATTGTTCACACTTTCTAACCTACTAAGCCTTATGATAAAAACAATCGTAATTTCCCATATAATTTCTCTGGTATATTTAGATTCACCATAAATATGAAATAATATTTATCGTAAAAATCCCTTCAGACATACTACGCATTCAAAGCACGCACGTTAAAAATGATTATAAATACAGAAATTTTCCTTAGACATATTACTAAGCTAATGTTTGGTTTGCTGTGTGTCGCCCTAGCGCATCGTAGCTATGGGCAACTAACCAAGAACAATCCCAAGAAGGAAAAAATAACGCAAGATGTGATGAAATCCAACAAAATCAGATACAACTTCAGTAGAAACCTATATTAAACAATTTAATTTTTTTTAATCGACAAATGTCCAAGGAAGCAAAGCTAAATCTAAACATCTCGAGATACTGATCAGTTAGATTTACATTATATTCTACACGAGACGACTTGCCCCCCCCACACACACACACAACCAACTCCTTGCGGAGGAATTCAAATTCAGAGTATGTTTGTCCTCCATTCTTCCCCTTTTCGTTACCCGATTTAAATTGGGGGCGTTTTTCTTAGTATAAGAAGATTACAAGTCCCGCGTAGTTATCAACGCATTCTAGCGTTTACTTCGTATTATTCATGGATCAGAGGCAAGCTTTCGACGCGGCGAATGTGATATGAATCGAGATTTTTCAAATATTTTGATCCTGGAGTCAGAAGGTATTAAGCCGCGGCAATTTCCTTTGAATGTCAAATGTGCAATTTGTCGCCGCATTCTTAAATTCACTGCTCACTTATCCGTAGTGTGGTAATCGCGAAGGTGGTCCGAAAAAATATCGTTACTCAGGTATGGAATATTCCACGGAATAGATAATATGGAAAATAACTCCCTCGCTCGAGTCTCCCAATCTGATTGTATCGGAATTGGAATTTTTTCGAAAATTTGACTGAACTTTAGAATGAGAATTAGATTATTCATTTGATGTAGATATGTGCGTTTTTCTCGACGAATAAGCGAAAAGATGTGATGGATTTGTTTTAAGAAGCAGGACATGAATATGATGTCAGGTTATATGCCGTTTTAGAGTTGAAATTTAAATGTTTGGTAACAAAGTTCATTGTACAGCTGGGAATTTTTTCCTGTTCTGTACCTAAAAGACTTTATTAGCTTCAAACATTTGCGTTTAAAATATTTTAATATAGCTGTCTTCGCATAGTGTTAAATAATAGAACACAAATTTCGAATATTTTTACAAGTATAAAAGCACTCCTATGTTAACATAGTACAGTAATACTCCTAATTTAGCAAAAGGCGCGACTGAATGATAATCGCGTAAGTCAAATTCACGTAAGTCACGGTATATAACTTCGCATACACTTCCATATAAATTATTTTTAGTTAAATCAAGAGACGAAAGAAAATAATAATTTCAAAGAAAAATATTCAATAAGATCTTAGATAACACAAATACAAATCATATTCCAAATTTATTTGCTGTAGAACGTTTCATAAAATCTAAAGTATTTAAATTTATGATGGAACTGTGATTTTAAAATGAAAAGGGATAATTGATGATATTTAGTGTCATTTAGATTGAATACATGTATAAAATTATTTTAAGGACATCTTGACAAAAAATTTATTTGAGTCAATATTTAGGTAAAAATTAACTTGAATATCTTTTTCAAATGTTCTCTTTTAGGTTTTCTATTATAATAATTTACCTGTATATTTCAGAACTCTGTACAGAGGCTCAACTATGGTTTTTGAAAAATTCACATTATTTTCAGAGTTACAAGCCATTGAAATAATGATCAACGTTTTTTTCTTAAAATTTCTCCCCTCTGTTGTCGTAAAACATGGATAAACCCACTTTTAAGTTATATATTTCAAAAATTCTAGTTGAGTCTTTGTACAGAGGTCTCAGCTATATACAGGCAAAATATTATTATAATAGAAGCATTTTTCGCAAAAGGAGAATATTTTGAAAATGGGTCATTCTATGTTTATTTTTTGTCAAAATATTGTACTTCTTATTCTTATTCTTAAAACAATTTTATATACATTTTCTAATCTAAGCGACACTAAATATCATGAAAATTATCCATTAATGCGCTTTTTTAAAATCACGGTTCCGAACGTAGTCGGATACCTTAAGCATAAGTTCTGAAAATGGCCCTTTAATGCGCTTGTACTTTATTTTAAAATTTTAATCCTGCACAAACATACTAAGAAAACAATTTCTTTTTTTTTTGTCTGATGTCTGGGCCTCTAAACCTTTAGCCAAACTCTATACACTTAAGGCAAGACATCATTATGAATAGTTAGATCCTTAATCACATTTCAATATAAATATCTAAGATTCTTTTAGAAAATCACTGTCAAAAGTCAAAGTGTCTGAATTGAAGTCAAAACACATTTTCAGAGAGAAAAGTTACTTCCTATAACCTGTTTATTATAAAAAAATCTTTAAATTTAAAATACTCTGTAATAATGGACTATAAATGATTACGTTTAGCTCCTTGGGAACTATTTTCAGCAAATTTATCTGCTTCATGTACCCAAACAATGATGGAATTTTCCAGGATGATAACCCTTCAAGTCACCCAGGCAAAATCATTTCAGATTAGATTTAAAATTCTGGACAGTTTCTTCAAATGATTGGCGATCAGACATGATTCCTATCCAACATGTATGGACAAGATTCGTGTCCATACTGCTGCACAGGCAACAGTTTTGCGATTATGGAAGATTGTGTAAGAAGAATTGTTAATTTCCTTCTTCAAGGGAATTTCGATTACTGCTAATTCAATGCTATGTAGAATTAATTTCTACGTGCGAGGGAAATCTCACGTGATATTAGGAGAGGATAGTAGGATAATAAGAATACGTGATAATATAAGAATGGGAAAGTAATATTAGAGTAGTAAGATTTATAAATACTTACACAAAGTGTGCTAGAAAAAAAAAAATTAGATTATACAATCATTATTTTAAAACAAAGCACACATATTATTTCGCAAAGATCATTTTGTCCTGCATTTTACTCTAGAGTTATGTTCCTTTTTTTTTATTTGTTTCACAAATTTTCACGGCAAATCTTTTATACATATTATTTATATGTTTATATATATATATATATGCGTGTGTGTGTATGTATGTATAAAGAGATTACGTAACTCATTTTTCATAAGTTATTAAATGAAGTTAATTGATTATATTAAAACTTTACATTACAAATATAATTATTAAATGTAATTAATAAAAAAATTATGATTTATGAAATAAAATGATTTATTACGGATCGCCATGTCTCGGGGTCTTGAGAATTTGATTTTAAATTAAAATTTTTCTACTTAAAAGAACTTGTGTTGCTCGATTTGATATGAAATTTGACAATTAATTCTGTTTATTTAGGTACATTTGCTCCAGAAATGAGCATTAAGAAAAGTTATCTGAGATCCAACTAAGGTGGTAGATTTAGTTTTGTGTGCATTTTTTGAATGCTTAAAAAAACCTTTAAGAACTAAAACAAAATCAATATCAAATATATTGGAAAATCTGTGTTTACTTTTACCATAGATTTTTATGTTGATTTTCAAATTAACAAGAAAACTGATGAGAAATATACACTATTTAACTTATTTGAAAGATAAGTTTATCTGTGCTTCAACAATACTAAGGCAGTAGTAGCCTAGTGGTCAAGATCATGGACTCGTGGCTGACAAGTGATGAATTCGAGCCTATTACTGCTGAAGACCCGTCGTGTAAAGGGAGCTGATGCGTTTTAAATCTGTCGAGCTTCAAACGTCCTCCATTTTGTGGAAGCTAGGAGAGGAGGGTTCCAGCTCAGGTGTCGTCCTTGTTACTTGACCATTGTTTAAAATTACGAGGTCCATTGCCAATAGCCATTATGCAGCTTTAAAATATGATGTTAATATAACTCACTCTTACTAAACATTTCCTGGAGATTATCCAATCTTTATACATTTTGATTGTGTTAAGCTCGATTCGATTTTTAATTTTTTATTAATGTCACATTCTAAAGCAACAAGAGGGCTGTCGGCGATGGACCTGCAATCTAACTTCATATTTCAGCAGGATGAGTTCGATCTCATTGGTCTCAAATGTACATTAATTTCCGTATGATAATTATCTGAACAGGTAGATTGGACAAAATTGCCCCTACCAATGGCCACCAGGATCACCTGACCTCACCAACTAGTCTTATTTCCTTAAGTTTGTGAAGAATCAAGTGTACCAAAAAAAAGTTTCAGACCTACAGGACTTGAAGGCACGCATCCTCAATGTACGTTCACATGTCACCGTAGAGATGATGGAGCGTACATAGAGAGAAACGGAAAAACGACTAAATATCATCCATGTCTCTCTACAAAAAAAAAATGATTTCTCTATGCCACGTGTTGAAATTCATTTGTTATTATACAGTAGAGTTTTAAAGTTATTAAATACTAAACTTGTAAAGATAATTTATTGACAATCGATATGTTATTTTTCTTAATTCTGCCATTAAGACAGTGCTTCTCAAACTTTCAATATATACGACCCAATTTTCCCTCATAATTTTCATGGCTTCCCCTTGTACAACAAAAATGTATTGCATGCAATAATAATGCACTTTGACGCTAAATCTACACAGTGACCTTAATTTTAAATCGTATAAATAATCAAGATAAATAGTCAATTTTGTATATGTTACTTTCAAGTAATAGATATTTTAAGTAAGTTATTTTCAAGTAACATGATAAGTATCATGTTACTTTCCATTTCTAATTTTTAAATTAGAACAGATTGCCAAATAATTTTTAGATAAGGAGAATATCAAGGTTACCAAGTACACACAGGTACCTAGATACAGAAAGGCTCTCAACTGCCGAAGAAGAAATCTTCATAGATTTCACTTCAAGAGTGGAAATCAAAAGGCGGACCGTGGGTAGCCTAGTTGTTAGAGCATCGGACTCCAGACCGGAAGGCCTGGGTTCGTTGCCCGATGCCACCAAATACCCTCCGAGTACACACGGAGTACGTGCTCGTTAAATCAGTGGGTCCGAAAGTCTTGTGGGCTGAATCACAAGTGCAGGGGGCTGGAGAATATTTCCCTCCCCTTCAGATCCATGCCTAAATTGTGGAGGTGGAGATAGGTGGTGTCGCCATCTATCGTAAAGAAGTCCAACCTGTCTCAGGCTCTGTCAACATTCATTCCTTCCCTTCGGGAAGGACACGACAACAACAAATCAATAGCAGTTTAATAAGAAACCACTCTTTGAATTTTGGTCAGGGGTAGATGTGATGAACCTTTTTTTCATTGAAAACACAAAAGTATTTTGTATTCTACTACCATTTCTAACTCTAGTACTTATTAAACTTGTTCTTAATTTAGTATTTATAAATTGATTATCAAATACATTGTGCAGTTTTGATACATCTATAAGTATATTATATCAGTGTAAATGCGCATTTTATTTTTAATTATGGCAGAGTATATTTTGTTTTGCTTCATTTCATAATTTTTTAAATTCATTATTTAGACTTTTCCAGGAGCTCGCGCCCCTACGTAGGATTATCACGCCCCCTCCTAGAGAGGCGCGCCCCGCAGTCTGAGAACCTCTGCATTAAGACATTCATAAAAGTTCTTACTGAATAGTATAACAACATTTTATAGGCTTAGCAAACATTGCCAACTTGTGATTTAATTTTTTTTAAATGAAAATAAAAATTTGGAATTTTCATTTAACTGTTTAATATGAGCAATGTAAAAGGTATTTCTAATGAAAAAAGTCATTAATCTTTAGTAAATATTTTTCAGAAAAATGTTTATCTAAATAAACATTAAGAGGTGTAGTTTTTTTTACATAAACAAATAATATTAGTTTATCTCAGATGTGAAAGCAAACCTTCCGCTTATGCAGATGTTCTAGTTTACACGAGACGAAAAACAATACTAAGTTTATTTTTTATGCCAAAATACAGCTCACCAATCATAAGAGGATTCTCTGTTATCAGTAAATGTCATTGCCGCTTGAATCTTAACTGACAACTGCTTTGGACCTTTAAGACTATGACGGATTACCATAGATTTTAAGTCGTCTTTTTCCTTACCTTTGCGTATAATATTTCTCTTTGTGGTATAAGGTTACAACGTATAATTAGAAAAGTTTAGAGAGAGAAAAACAAATGATGTCCATGCGAATGTGCTATAAGATTTATTTGTATTATTGAAAATGCTTCAGTTATATTTTAATTTTTGTTTTAAAATTTTAATGTGAGTAAATTCAATTTTACAATTTCAAAAACACTTGAATTTATGTTTTTTCTGATAATTTTCAGTAAATCAAAAAATAATTAATTAATAGACATTTTTGAATGACTTGGTTCTTACATTCTATGAATACTTTAAATATTTTTAGGTACAGTAAGACCCCGCTTAACGCTGTTTCGGTTTAACGCTCTTTTATTTGAATTGTGGGATTCCCCGAATTACGGTAGTCTTCCCGATATACGAAGCAGTTTATCTGTGTTTCTTCTTTCCAGCGGTGTTATACGAACGGAGTTTTATCGTTTCAAACATTTGTTAACGTTATTGTAAATATAAATTTGTATAATATAACGATTGCTATAGTGACAAATATTATGATTTTTAGTTTTTATCATGGATGATAGCAAAAAACACGAAAATAAAGTAGCAAGAAAAAAAGCAGGAACAAAGGAAAGATGGCTGTTATGGATGCCTTATCCGCTTACCAACAACTTCTTACAGAGTTCAAAAGGAAAACTCAAATTACATTAGATGCCATCTTGAAAAAAAGGCAGAAAATTGGAAATACAGAACATACTATATGATCTGAAATGTAAACATACTGAGACTTAGAGTTTTATTTATTTTTATATGTATATTAATTTATTATGTTTCTATATTTGTAAGAAATATATTTTTGTTTTATTGTTATAAAACACATAATTAATAAATTTTAATAGTAAAAATTACCTGACCAATTTTCTACCCATCTTCCCCTAACCCCATTATATTTACATGATGAGATAACCTCGTTTAACGCTGTTTCATATTATGCTCTACTTTGATGGAACGTATACCCCGCGTTAAGCAGGGTCTTACTGTATTGTATTGATACTGAAGTATAATTTCAAAAGACGATCATGAGAAAATCATACATTTGATACACATGATCTTTGGAAATGAGTTATTTCAAAAATACTATACAAGGTTTTAAAAAAAAACCCTTCTAATTCTTTAACATTTATATTCTTTTTCCTTCAGCCCAGTGATATATGAAATTTACAGGTGAAGACTGGCTAGCCTGAAAACAATGTTTAAACCTGCCATCTTAATTTCCAACTCAAAGAGGTTTGCTTTTGTACTGCTGTGGCTAACTTATTTTTGACCTCTATACTGTCTGGTTATGCTTCTACTGTTGCTTTGCACCATTAGTTTTATAGCTATTTAACACACACACATTTATAAAACCATATTCGTATTTCATGTATACGTGGATATATTAATACTACTTTTCAATATAGAGGACTAATACGTATATATAACTGTCCTTTGTTTAGACTCCTTCCATATTAACAGCAGAAAGACTTTCATGCCCTCCAGCAAATAAAACAATCTTCAGTGATAGCCAAGCTTCGGAACTGTAAGGACGTTCAAGCATGGGCTCTCCGATCCTTTTAATTCTATTCTAAATGTAGTTAGTCTATAATCTTCTAGTTATGTCTGTGTAAATGTTTGTCTTGTTTAATAAAAGTATGTTAATTCACTAGTGGACTTAGTTTAGAACCCCTTCCCTGCATGTCCCTTTATTACATTGGGTCACCCCTTATATATGTTGATATGTATATTGATTTGTCTTATATAAAAATAACAGAATATTTATATGTTGAATTCTGTAATATTACATTTCTAACTGTAGATAAATTGAAATTATGTATTTGAATTTGTAAATGTTTATTACAGATTTAAAGATGCATATTTTTTTTTGTAATATAGAGATATTATGGAAAAAAAATATTTATGCAATTACTCTTTACGGATTTTTTTACATTCGTAGAGTTTAGGTTTGCGATTATACTAACACTGTTTTCGCAAAGTGTAGCGTAAAACTTGATAAAGTATTACTATTAGTAATATTCAACAAAGTTAAACAAATGTCATTCTTTTGAAAATCACTTCAGATCAAAAAGAAGGAACCAAAATTAAGAATACAATGAATCAAAACAGTGATACAATCCAACAATTTAAAAATAAATATTGCTCTTCATTTACTCAACAAATCGCCTTATGAAGGCTAGGTATGAGGGAAGTTATCTGTACCTGAGAAAATAAGGCACCACAAATTTTGACAGGTTGAGAAACAGTAATTTATTTTATGGTGCACCCCGCAACCTTTACACCACCAAATGCTTCAAATCCACCGTAAAAATGCTTCAATGAAACCTGCAGTTAAATTGAAACTGGAAGTTATCGTGTCAAGTTAATACCATTGAGAGTCTGACCCGATGCAAAGCCATTCCTAATAATTAAACTGTCACTCATGTGTAGTATTTTCCAGGAACCAAGTAGACTGACCCTAAGACAATGCAAGCCTCTCACTTTTACGAAATGATTACTGCTCAGGAAACAAAAGGCTCAGCGGGCGTTTGAATTTAAATTGAAGTGGACGCGCATCTAGTGGGAAACAAATAAGGGGTGTCTAATAAATCCTTTGAAGAAAAGAAACAACCAACCCCACCTCCCTCCAAGAATGAAAGTTCATTTTAGCGTGACCCTGCAGTTTGGCGATGAATACAGATTGAGAATTGGCGCTTTTTTTTATTTCAGCTTTTTTAAATTTTGCATTAAACATCGCAGAGAGGGAAAAGGGTGGGGTAGGTAACGAAACTTGATACAGTCTATATGTTTTAAAAATGATTGAGGGGGTGGTATAGTAAGGTCTACTAATATTTATATGTCACATATTTCATAAATCTGCTGTAATGCACTTAAGTTTGAATATAATGAAATAAGAAATGAATGATTGCTTAGGTAATGTATCAATATGAGTTTTTCGTTAGATATAAAGTTTCATTTTCAAAAGCTATTTAGTTTTTTGTATAATTTACATACCATGATTCAGAACAAGATTTGACCTTCATAGTTTTCGATTTTGTTTATTATTGTTATTACTGTGCAACACTGGCGTAGCTAGCTGTGAGAGGCCCTGTATCAAAATTCCTTCGGGGCCCTTTTTTAGATAGGGAGCCCTGTTAGTGGGACTGTAGTTACGCATGTTGGGGCCCTTGTAGCTTGAGGGTCCCGTATCATTGATACGGTGGTAGTCGCGCCCCTACAGTGCAACTCTCAAAAGAATATGAAGCCCACTTCATACATTCTTCATATAATATAAGTATCAAACCTAAGATTCTGGTAATTTATTTTACAATAGAGATTTACACTATATAAATTGTAATATAATATTTTAATGGTAATTTTCATGAACAAATAAGATAACTGAGAGAAGGAGAATAAATGAAGAAATATTTTTTTAAAAAGCTTTTTTTATCATTAAAAGTAATTATCAAGGTTTGAACTATAACGTTTATTATTTCTAAACAAGCAATGCATATGCAAGAATGCTATCGAATACGTTCGGATTAAGGAATTTTCGTAAATCATGTTTATAAGAACTCTGCAGCCATGAAAAACTTTTCCAGCTATAAAAACCATTCACTTTACACGAGTAACCCAAATATATCACATTTAATTCTGATTGTCTACCTATTTTCTCTTTCTTTACTAATGGGTTATGTCAAAATTTAACTCTGAATTTAAATCAAAATTTGTTTGCATGCTTAGAAAAATGAAAACGCTTTTATATTTACGTATCAGTCCAAAATCATGATTTCAAAAAATCGTTTAGCATGAAAAAGATATTCAATCTATTTTTCATTTTATCGTAAAATAAAGATAACTGAAGAAAAAAAAATCTTATTTCAAAAACCTTTAAAATCCTCCTGAATGTGTTGTTTTTATTGAGACAGCCCGAAGTTATACTTTCGTAGCAAACTATGCTTCATTTGATTTCACAAAAGCTTTTCTTCATAAATATTATGTACAGAATTTATACTCTAAGCAGCAGCACATTTACAACCGATAGAGGTACACGTCTTTTTTTGTAGATTGACAAAAATTCTAAGGAAAGTATGAGCAACATTAAAAGTTTCGGAATTTCCATCTTGGCTATTTTACTTTTAATTCAAAAATTTATTTAAAAATTGAATGAATTTGCTCTATTTCTGAAAAGAATCCCCTGATTTTTATTTATTGAATTGATACAAAATGAATACATTAAGTGCAATATCAACCAAGAAATTCACTGTGAATCAAAACAACTTCTGAAATATCTGCTTTATGAACTTTTTTTTTTTGTTTTGGTAGATTTTTCAAGCGGATTCATACTGTTGACACATTGGACCTCGTTACTTTTCACAGAGATTCATATTTTTAAAAAATAAAAAAATAGGAAATAAATATATATGGGATATATTGCTTAACAACTTAACTTTGTTCCTAAGGAAGATAAAATTGTAGTTATTGAAAAAAAATATCTTGGGGACATTAATAGTGTAATGAGCTCATATCTGGTGTTATTATCCATTTTCACACGGAAAACTTCCTGGTTCTTAAGAACTCGTTAACGACAATCAATCTGAATAAGTATGATTCCAAGTATGCAAAAGATTTAGACTGTATTTTTGTGCAACATTTGATCTCTTTTTAATTATCTCTTTCGTAAGTAAAATATGTTTCTGAAACTCATTCGACCTTCTTCCAATTAAATATCGATTATGAAAAAAAATTATGTCAATGCACTTTAATTTCATGAATGCTGTCTTCGGGCGTTTTCTACATGAGCATCAAAAAAAAAATTGCCAGAAGCACGCAAGTATTTTTTTTATGAATTTATTTTGGAAAGCAATTTGCTGCAAGAGTTATTGAAATAATGGATACTAATAATTTTCTACTTAATCGTAATTTAAAAAAACTATATGCTTAATTTTTCAGATAAAATATTTATGACATCTTATAAATATTTTTTGTCATTCTTCTTTCGATTAATTGGCTTTTTTCATTTAATGTTCTAGGACAGTGGTTTTTAAACTTTTGTGATCCCCCTTCAGTCTGACGCCGCAGACCCCCAAAACCCCCGAACCCCCCTTTTCGACTCCCCAACACATAGCTGAGTGATTTTAAGTTCCTCAAAAATCCTGAGAGACTGCCTCTGCTATGTATACAGACTTGTTTAGCACTTCTTTTTGTTTTTCTTTTAGAAAACTGTAAACTTCTAATAAAAATTTTTACAAAATGCTTTTAAAAAATGTATACTTAACAGCATTAATTAAAAATTTTAATGAGCAGGATAGTGCTGTGCATTTTTTACAAGTGCTGTTATATCGGGTGTAATATTTGGCTATATAGTTGCAAATGATAAAAAAACTGAATTAATATTCTTGATCCAAATACATGTTTTTTTGAGTTTTCATGGGGGCCAATTTAGTGATCCAGTCTAGGATGGTACATCTTTCAATATTTTTACGTTTTTTTTATCTCTTTCAGAGTCTGTAAAAGAACGAAATCTTAACATAAAATGAGGTATCTTCATGACCCCCTTCATGGAAAAGCCCTGGGGACCTCCAATGTTTACGGACTACAGTTTAAGAATCACTGTTCTAGGATGTTCAGGTGAAAGTACTTTAACACGGTAATCAAATCAACCAATTGAAGAAAGACTTAAGGTATCCGACTACTTGCGACCATTTTATTTGAAAAAATGAAGATATGGGGATTTTTTTGAGTTTTTTAGGTTTATTTAGTATATTTTTTGCAAAAACGTAAAAAATTTAAAACAGAAAAAAAAATTTTTTACTATTAAAATAAAACTGATAAAAAAGTACAAAAAAAATTTTATAAACGGGGGCCCCCTCTGTACAAAAACCTTTGTACAAATTCCTTTTTCAATTTTAATATGTTACTTTGTTATTCATATTTAAATGACCTTCAGGATAATAGATATTTTAATTTTACAAAAAATAGAGCCCTCTATCTTTGTGACTATAGAAATTGATTAAAAAAAAAGTGATTAATCACATAAAGGACTGTAAATTTTGAAATAATACAGTGATTGATAAATCTGAAGAACAAAATACTTTAATGTTATAAAAAATTTTCAAAAAATTTTTTGTTTAAAATTTTTTTCAAAAATTTTTTTTAGCAATCGCGTCCGCGTTTAGTTTTTTGGAAAACACATTTTGAGTAAAACGCATTTTAATGTTTGATATCTTGTGTAAAATTAAATCTTCTTTGGGTTAAAACACTTGTAGTTTTTGTTCTAGGAATGGTGCAAAACAAACGCTTGGTATTTTTTTTAAGCTAATAAATTTTATAAAATAAAAAACTCAAATTTTGTAATTTTTAAAAAAATGATTTTAGGGTAGTCGGATACCTTAAAAATATAAATAAGGGATTCTTATGAAATTACACTAAAATCAAACAAAATTTAAAGGAATTTTCCCTGCAAACACTAGATTACTAGCCGCCCCAGAAGAATGATAGCCTTTTGTTTAAATCT
>BMAV01025477.1:0-13303 GCA_019973955.1 Trichonephila inaurata madagascariensis
AAATGCCGGATCTACACCGCTGCCACCAATTTAATATATATATATAGCTGTAACGTCATCAGTAGTTAGCACAAGAAAATTTGTCACAGCCTCATTTTAAAATTAAACAGTATTTAATAGCTTCATATGTTACTAAAAATTAAAATAAATATGCCAAGCCGGGTGGACAGTCTTTTTCACTGGAGGTCAATCCTTATTCCGAAAGGCACTCGACAATCCCTTGCTTTTCCGGGCTCCTCTCCAGTTTACTCCATGGCTCTCTGTTCCGTCCAGGGCTCCGTCCGTCTCACTCCAGGGCTCTATCTCCAAGTTTCTTTCCTCTCCCCAAGTCCCCCTTCTCTGTCCACTTCTCCTCAAAATCAACCCCTTTTAAACACCAGGGGCGGTTCCACCACACGCCCCTCGTCTTCCTTATTGGCAGGCCAAAAAAAAAAGGTCTGCACTCGTCCCCGGGCAACATTCGTTTCCCATTTGCGCGGCAAACACAAACACATTCCTCGTCTGTCTGGAATCCAAGGGCGCCATAATTCTCATCCAACTCTGAAACTTCCATTCATCTCACCACCTGGGCCTCATAGCCCTATTCTTTAGGCACCGGCATTCTTTAGCCATTGTAAATTCCAGACCCGATGTCTGCGCTTGTCCGAGGCCAGACAACAAACAATGACCCCATGGCTACCTGCTCTTGTCACCCAACGTCTGTTTGGGGCCATAAAACTTCAGATGAATAGATGGGGTGAGGTTCACCCCAATCGAAGACGTCACACTCCCCGTAACTCTCTTGTGGGTCGATTTTTGAAAACACCTTCATAAGCTAATCTCTGCTCAGCAAAAGTAACACATTGTTATAAATTTTGTGTAATGAATGCTTAAAATAGTATAAATTATTTATATCTGGAAGTGTAATACGTTAATATTACTTTTTGTTGTATTTATTTTATGTTAAAATAGTAATCAGCCTCACACTCCGCCTGTTCAAGCTTTCGCAGTTCCTGGCGCCTGACGTAGACAAAAGAAAATGCAAAGTTTTGGTTCACACATAAAAGATACATATATGCTGTCACGGGCTTTTTTGCAGATGGCAGAATTTTTTCCTACTTTCTTGGCAATTATCGTTATATTTTGGACACTTCTCACAATATCTTTATAAATTATAGCCTATGTGTTATTCTGATGTATAAGCTATATTATTGTAATGTTTCATTAAATTCCATTCAGTTGTTTTTGCGTGAAAGAGTACCAAACATCCACACAAACTTTCACGTTTATAATATTAGTAAGGATACAGAAGAGGTCTCGTTCGTACTTTATGGCAACAATTTTGTAATTCATGTTCTCGTTTGCATTTTGAGATAAAACGTTAGGAACTTGAGAATAATCGTCTAGTTTTCTTTTGATTGGAATGTAAAATAAATGAAAAAATGGATCCTTAAATTAATAAATGGCTCGAAGGTTACGTAACTACGCATTCAGAGAAGAAATATTCATATCAACAAATTTTAAAGTGGTGTAATTGATTGATTGAATATTAACGTCGCACTGTTAAGCTACACGAGGGCTTTTGGCGACGGACCACGTAATTTTGAACCATGGTCAAGTGACGTGGACCGTCGCCAAAAGCCCTAGTGCGGCTGAACAGTGCGACGTTCATATTCACTCATAGGGAGAGAGTGAACTAATAGTAGGAATTATAAAAAAAAAAGAGCATGACTTGTCTGCATTGTTGTAACAATGCAAACCCGGTTTGGCAGAAAAACAGATTTTCTTTTGTGAAACAGAAAACAGATGAAACAGATGAAAACTGTGTGAAAAACAGATTTGTCTTTGTTTTAACAGTTACATTGTTACAACAATAGAGACGAATCTAAGTTGGCGTCAAAAACCAGTAATTAAATTTAATTAACTAATTAATATTTGAAAAACTGTATTAACATCAAGGATCATCCATTACAAGTTTAAAAAAAATTATTTAAATTTGATTGGATGAATAGAAATTATTTCGTTATCGATTGCAAATTTGAACAAGATAAATAAATATATAAATATATAGAGAGAGTGAGATAATAGTAGGAGTTGAAATACTTTTTTTATTGATAAAAATTAACTATATTAAAATCGTTTCCATAAAGTGCGAACGACCTTCTGTATAAGCGATGTTATCAAAAATCATCAAGCTCAAATTTCGCATTAAATGTATTCTTATAATTAACTTGTAATTAATTACTCAACAAATATTTTGTTGTCTTTGTTGCGACATAGCCATCCTGTGATGACCATGTCGTGCCGGTTCCGCGTAAGCTAGAGGTGTGGGATTATCAAAATGATGAGACATAGTAGTTCTTAATACAACTTTTATTAAGAATAACTTATATTACTTAAATTCTAATTTGACAATTTTAATTAAAGTGAGAGTTAACACCTAAATTAAACCGTGTATTTAAGTCAGATCACGCAACTAGATCCTTTATCTCAATTATCATTAATAATCCTATTCATCTAATTACTTATATCAAATATTACCTTTTTCAGATCTCCTTCCTTTACCTAAAGAGAGATAGCTATAATTCACTTTGAATAAGAGGATTCCGACTTCTTTATATTAGGCTTCTATTCCTTCTAAAGCTTTCGGACTGCTAACTCTTGATCTGTAAGACTACACACTAAGCTATCTTTAAACTAGCCGCACTAACGATCAGAATGATTCCACACTAAACTATCTCTAAGCTTGACGCGCTATATCTTATCATCAAAGCTTCTATCCTTTTATAGTATATCTCATTTGCATAATATCTTTGTTTATCTTCTTGGTATTGGGTTGGAAAAGTTTTGCCATTAATCGTGGCCGTCAAAGAACATAGGAGTTATGTTAGCAGAAAGACGCGAGAGACGTCACATTGTCATACAAATTATTTTATTTAATAGTGAAAATTATTATCATAAACCATTTTACATAGTATAATACAGATATCTAAAATTCTATTAAACTTATTTTATTGTTAGTGTGCCGCTAAATTTTGAAATGGTTAAAAGTGTACCGAAAAAAAAAGGGGGGAAGATGAGAATTGCTATTGTAGATCCTCAGAAATGAAAAGGAGCAAGAAGATGTGGCAAAGTAGGTGAAATCCCCTCGATGAAGAACAGTTTGTGTTCAAAAGGTGGAAAAAAATCACAAGACGAGTCTCTTCCTACATCGCTTAGGCACATGCCTAGGGCGCAAGAGATTTGGGGACGCAAAAAATTGGAGTGGGAAAAAAAGAAAAAATTAAAATTACACAGAGATCGTACTACCGCCTAGTATTTATTAAAAAGCAAATTATTCTCCTTCATTTTTATATCTAAATTATCAGATCTTCATTTCGCTATTAGCCAAACTATTATGTAAATCGCTTGGCTTTTTTTCCTCAAATCATATTTTGTTTCATGTAAACTGTTATTAAATTGTTCACAAAACCCGAAATAAAACCTTCACCGCAAAGTTTCTCAAACTGTAGTGTGCGCCTCAAGGAGGGTGTGACAACCTTACTTGGGGGAGGGGGGCTAGCATATCGCAAAAAATCGAAAATAAAAGATTTAAAATAATTATCGATTTAATAAAATAATTTACAACTTAAAATAATTACAAAATAAAATACATTCTTATATATATAAAAAAATGAAGTACACATATATTCACACTGATATAATACACACTACTTATAAATGAATAAAAACTGCACAAAGTATTTCACAATTAATTTGTCAATATTCAATTAAAAACAAGTTTAGTAATTTCTAGCGATTCCCTTGGGCTTGTCATATACAAAACTTAGTGTTTATCTTGATAATTAGCAGGGCCGTTTTTAACCTCCCCGTCGTCCTAGGCACTTCAAATTGTTGTGCCCACTCCCACTATTTCCAGAGCATCGACTTCCCCCTCTTTCAGTTCTTACCTTGCCAGTTTGGGTTCGGGAGGGATTTTCCCTCAACTCTCTTACTCTTTACCTTTTCTTAGTCTTCTTAATGGGGAGTCCTTCCATTATTCATCACCTATGACCGGGGTGGAAACTGGCAGCCTTAAGGAAAGAGTTCGGCCACTCTTATTCATTCTTACCTTAAGGTATCACAGAGGACATACCCCCCTCCATCCTTTTGTAAATTAAGTACAGTAAATGAATAAAATCGTATGAGATTACAGTATAGAGTATACTTTAGTGTATAAACTTATTAATTATCAACTTTTAAACTTGTTTACATCATTCAGCTTATTAACTATCTTACAATCTTTTACTTTTAGACATCCGGACAGTTGAGTCACGGTCATTGTACTAGTGCGTGTAACAAAGGTTTTCTTCGAGCTTTCATCATTGCAAAATCATTAATGATATCATTATAATCAATTCATTTTGAAAAATTCCTGTGTGCGCCAATGATTCAACATAATGTAATTTTAATTTCATTAATATACCTCTTGAACTATCTGAAGTGTCGCAAACCTCAGGCTAAACAATATTTCACACACACACAAGAAACAGTTATTTCATAAACAATTAAATTGATTTTAATAATTTTTTGTCAAAATTACTTCGTGTTCTAAGTTAAAAATTGTTCTAAAGTGTGATTAAGTGTAACTATCTTAAAACCCGTGGTTTGTTACAGTCTAAAGGGCTCGTAATATTACACATTTCATTAAATTTTATTGGATTGTCTTAGAGATATCCTATTTTTCGTGCGCCAATCATCGTGAAAGTTTCATTATCTTCAAAAAATTATCATTTAAAAAGTATTTTTATATGAAGTAAATATTAGAAAAACAACTTAAAATTCTCCAGTTTTATATATTATTCCTTCTTCTTCCTCAATACTTATTTTTCTTTTTTTCTAATGGCTCCAACATCTAACAACGGAAAAAAATCTTTTCAGTTTGGTTGGATATCTCAACTCAAACACATAGTATGCTGCCAGTTCGTAATAGTATTACTAAAAAATGTTTTTTTAGTTCGGGATTTTTGGGTTTTTCTAATGCATTAATTATTTCAGAAAAATTACAATTTTTTGCAATTTCTATTTCGATGTTTAATACAGCAAGTACATTTAAAAAGACATACCTGTTACTCATCCCGTATTATAGGATATCGTGAGCAAGTTTTTAATTGATTTTCCAAGTAAAAATGCGTTTAATCGAAATTGCTTAGCTCCAAATAAAGAAAAAAAAATAGACTAGACATTACTAACCGAGGAAATTTAAAATCAAACTTAACTAAATTGATGCTAAATATTAAAAATTTTTTACTAAAGCATCATAAAAGCATTTGTTTTTGTTCTCTTATTCTGTGTAACAGGTACTAAATTTTAATTGGAATCTAAATTAACATGTATTAACATGCATTAACATGTACTTTAAAATTAACGTGTATTTTTTAAAGTTTTTCACACTACACGTTACTACAGATAGGAAAGTAAATGTTTTTAATGTAACAGCGAGTTACCACAATATACCAGCTGCCAAAAACACATTTGAAGTTCATGAATTTGCAAAAATTCAATATTAAGTTGTGATATGGTCGTTCTATGGCGACCATATCTTTGATTGTCAGCGTGAATTAGAGTGTGGGATTCTCGAATTGAATCGACATTTTAAAATTCTTAATATGACTTTATTAAGAGTTTAACTTAAATTTCTAATAAATTGGATAAACTTATATTAAGTGAGAATAAACCAAACACGCAGCTGTAGCTAAACCTGATCGCGCAGTATGCACCTTGTAGTAATGGCTAGAAATCTGTTAATCTTCGGTAGGCCGTCAAATTACACTTCTATCACTTCCAAACATAACTTTCTCTAAATTGCCATCTCGCTTACTAAAACTTCTGTTCTTTTAAATGCTATCTTATTTGCATTTACAATTGCATTTCACTTCTTGGATTTGGGTTGGAAAAAATTTGCCATTAATCTTGGCCGTCAAAGAACCCAGAGGTTATGTTACAGAAAAGACGCGTGAGCCCGTCACAAAGTAAGCAAGAGTCTACCCAAAATCGAAAAACATGACAAGTTTGAGAACCTCTGTTCTCTAATCTATGACGCTGATGTACTGTTTTTTTATTTCATAACTCAATACAAATATATACTAATTTAAACCGTACAACATGTATATTGTTATATATACAAGGTGTAACTAAACTCTGCGGCAAATCTTTAAGGGGGTGATACTACACGTCAAGACAAACAATAGTAAATAGGAAACTTAGGGTCCCAAATGTCTTCCGAAGGAGATAGGTGCCATTAAAGTTTAGGGTCCGAAATTTCAAATGATTATAATAAACGGAAAAATGGGTTGATTTGTTAGTGGTTTTCACTAAAATTATTTTTTTTTGTCAGTATTTTCTTGAAAAATAAATTTTAAAGATAAAGCTTAAAAAATGTCGACAGAGGGTGCTTTAGACTTTGGAGTAACGAACAACTATTTTTTTACTGTTATTTTTTGTATCACATTAAATGCTTTTAAAAGCTTAGACTTAAACTTAAATTTTGATCTCAAAATCTGATTCGTTTGGGGTGGTTAAGTAACGCAAACTCAACTGTGTTCAGGAGGTGAAATTTGAAACTCCCTTCCCTCTGAACAGATTTCAGTTATTCCCGATCTTGGTGTCGTAGGACTTGGTGTCGTAAACCAGGCAGCAACTACTATCTCCTTCACTTAAAATAAACGAGAGAGGGAGATGACAAAATAAAAAAAAAGGTATTCATAATAGACATGAGCAACTTCTCTGTTCAAAATAAAAAGAAACAATTTCATGTCCGCACGTAGTGCGTATGAATGAAGGTTGAATTAATGATGACACGTAGAAAATGGTACATGCATGATTTTCTTGCGGAATCACAAAAACTGCTCGAAAGAGCGCCCACCAGCAAAGATGCAGGCCTCACACCGCCGGTGGAGGGACTGTCGAACATTAGCAAATACCCGGGCATCTCTCGGATATCGCATGCTACGACGGCAATCCTCGCAACCAGGGCCTCGTCGGAGTCGATGGGGCTTGCGTAAACAAGACTCTTCATATGGCCCCAGAGGAAGAAGTCTAGGCGATAGAGGTCAGGCAAGCTTGCCGGCCAATTTACCGGACCACCCCGTCCAATTCATCGCCCTGAATATGCTGTATCCAATGCACTTCGCACATCTGCGCTGAAATGTGCTGGCGCTCCGTCATGTTGGAATCACATACGAGCCATTATGGTGGTTGGAAAACTTTGCAGTAGAACTTTACATCCTTAAATACAGTTAGCACTATACAGTTATATCCTTGTGTACTACACTTTGCACGCAAATTGGGTGATTTGTATAATTGGGTATTTTGCGGGGAGAAATTGCTCATGATGTTATGAATAACTTTTTTATTTAATTTTGTTAACCCTCTCTCGTTTATTTTACGTTTAGTGGAGAGTAGCTGCAGCCTAGTCTACGACCGAGCATCGAAGATCGTGAATAACTGAACTGTGTCCAGGGAAGGAGGTGAGTTCAAATTTCACCTCCTGAACACAGTTGAATTTGCGCTACTTAACAACCCCCAACAAATCAGATTTTGAGCTCAAAATTTAAGACTAAGCTTTTGAAAGCATTTATTGTGATACAAAAAATAACGGTAAAAAATAGTTTTTCGTTACTCCAAAGTCTAAAGTGCCCTCTATCGACATTTTTTAAACTTTATCTTTAAATTTATTTTTCAAGAAAATACTGGCATAAAGAATAATTTTAGCGAAAACCTCTAACGAATTGACCAATTTTTCCGTTTTTTATAATCATTTGAAATTTCGGACCCTAAACTTTAATGGCACCTATCTCATTCGGAAGACATTTGGGACCCTAAGTTTCCTATTTACTATTGTTTGTCTTGACGTGTACTATAACAGTCTTAAAGTTTTGCCGCAGAGTTTAGTTACACCCTGTATATATGCTAAATATTAAAAATTTGGTACTAAAGCGACATAAAAGCATTTTTGCTCTCTTATTCTGTGTATCAGGTACTAAATTTTATTTGGAATCTAATAAACGTTTAAAATTAAAAAAATATTTTTAAAACTTTTTCACACTACTCATCACCACAGATAGAAAAGTAAATGTTTTTAAAGTAGCAGCGAGTTACCACAGTATACCAGCATTCACAAAAACACATTCGAAATTCATGAATTTGCTAAAATTTAATATTAAGTAAGCAAGAGTCTACCCAAAATTGAAAATCATGACAAGTTAGAGAGAATCTCTGTTCTCTAATCTATGATGCTGACATACTGTTTTTTATTTCATAACTCAATACAAATACTTATACTAATTTAAACGGTACAAAATGTATATTGTTATATGTATACGGTACTGAGATACTCTTCTATAAATTTGCAAATTTTCTGCCCTTAAATTAATTTTTACTTAGAAATTTTTGATAATTACATAACAACCTGATTTTACTGTGAGTATTTCAAAATAATAACAATAATTTTTTTTATTGTTTTTCACATTAAAATCCCCTTCAGTATGATTGTTAGAGGAATATCTAAAATTTTAATTTTACAATATTTCTTTTTCATTTGGTTAAACTGTTTGCATGAAAAATTTTCAAATTTACTCATAATACTACCATTTCATAATACCTATGCAGGAATATTTTTTTATCTTTGTATGTTTGAAAAGTTATATCGTATTCATACCTAACGAAAGACTGCATCATTTTTTCAGAATTGTTTCTCACCTTTAAAAAAAAAAAATGTCGCCCATTCGGTATAGTGGTTAGCGACACTGATTGCTGTACTGTAGGGCCTGGGTTCGAATCCCGGAGAAGGCATGGATGTATGTAAATGTATAGTGCCTTCGCGGCATGGGGGTACTCTAAATAACCGTCGAGCTGCAAGTCCTTTTGTGAGGTTGGTGGAAGGGGAAGAGAGGTGGGAAGTCCCTGACCATCCCCAGGGTTTTCTCGCTCGATATTGAGGTGAAATCGAGCTAATTCGTTCTGTTACCTGCATGGTGCTCATAGCTACAGCTAAAGACAGGGGTAAAAAATCTAGCCCTTCGCCACCGTAAATTTCGTGGACCTTGATCTGATGTCACTGTCGATTAAGTAGCATAAGTAACAACCATATGTGTATTGTATCATACAAAAATTACGAGGTCCGTCGCTAAAATGCCCTAGTGTAGCTGAACAGTGCGACATTAATAATCACTCACTTGTGTCATACAAAGTTTTAAAAATTCAAATTTATCGCTATCAGATTATTCAGTGAACATATTTGGTTTCTGAAAAACACATATATCTGTTTAATTTTTTAAATTTTTTTTTATAAATATTTTCTCTGGAATACCCTACCCATTTCGTAAAGCATTTGAAATTTACTTCAAATCAAGGGGAAAAAAATTATTTTCGAGGATTTTTTATTTTTTTTATTTTATGTACACAATATCTTACTTTTTTATAGCTGTAGAGTATTATAGAAGAAAAAAATCAACTGATGTAAAACAATTCTTCGAACATAGTACAATCTTAATATCTTAAATATAAGCCAATATATTATACAAAAAGTGAGAAAATTACAAAAAGTTGTTAATGTACGTAATGGAACAGTACGTGATGTACATTTACGAAAAAAACAAGTATTCATGTCAAGCATTACATCAGTACAGTATTTTTAATTTTTTGTTGTTAGTACTGATGCCACCCTGATCGACAAAGGCTAGATCAAGACCCACGAAATACGTCATGGAAAAGGGATGCCTGTCATTAGCCCCTAGCTTTGAGCACTATACAGGTGATAGTACGATTTGGCTCGTTTCCACCCTAAAAGAAGACACCCTGAGGGTGGTCAGGACTTCCCACCTCTCTTTCCCTTCCACCAACCTCACGAGAGGACTTGCGACTGTTTAGAGAACTCCCCTGCCGCGAAAGCATTATACATTTACAAACATCAGGGTCTTCTCGGGGATTCGAACCCAGGTTCTACGGCACAGCAGTCATCGTCGGTAACCACTATACCGAATAGGCGACTTCTTGTGTCTTCTTTTTCTGCAAAAAAAAAAAAAAAGTTCAGTAACAATTCTCAAAATTGATGCAATCTCTCGTAAGGTACGAATACGATGTAACTTTTCAACCATACAAGGATCAAAAAATATTCCTGCATAGGTATTATGAAATGGTAGTATTATGAGTAAATTTGAAAATTTTTCATGTAAACAGTTTAACCAAATGAAAAAGAAATATTGTAAAATTAAAAAATTTCAGATATTCCTCTAACAATCATAATGAAGGGGATTTTAATGTGAAAAACAATACAAAAAATTATTGTTATTATTTTGAAATACTCACAGTAAAATCAGAGGTTGTTTTGTAATTATCAAAAATTTCTAAGTAAACATTAATTTAAGGGCAGAAAATTTGCAAGTTTATAGAAGAGTAACTCAGTACCTGTGTATACATATAACAATAAATATACATTTTGTACCGTTTAAATTAGTATCAGTATTTGTATTGAGTTATGAAATAAAAAAGAGTTCGTCAGCATCATAGATTAGAGAACAGAGGTTCTCTAACTTGTCATGTTTTTCGATTTTGGGGAGACTCTTGCTTACTTAATATTAAATTTTAGCAAATTCATGAACTTCGAATGTGTTTTTGAATGCTGGTATACTGTGGTAACTCGCTGCTACTTTACAAACATTTACTTTTCTATCTGTGTGTGGTGATGAGTAATGTGAAAAAGTTTTAAAAATATTTGATAATTTTAAACGTTTATTAGATTTCAAATAAAATTTAGTACCTGTTACACAGAATAAGAGAGCAAAAATGCTTTTATGACGCTTTAGTAACAAATTTTTAATATTGAGCATCAATTTAGTTAAGTTTGATCTTGAATCTACTCGGTTAGTAATGTCTAGTCTATTTTTTTTTCCTTGTTTGGAGATTAGCAATTTCAATTAAACGCATTTTTACTTGGAAAATCAATTAAAAACTTGCTCACGATATCCTATAATACGGAATAAGTAACAGGTATGTCTTTTTAAATGCACTTGTGCTATATTAAACATCGATATAGAAATTGAAAAAACTGTAATTTTTCTGAAATAATTAATGTATTAGCAAAACCCGAATCCCAAACTAAATAAACATGCTTTAGTAATACTACCAGTTCGTGTTTGTAATTTTTTTTTTAATTTACAAAACATTTAAGGTTTTAAATGGTTTCTTGCTCCAAGGCTCCTTTGTAGAGAAAGTCGGCTCAGGCTATTTTTAATGTTTTCTAAAGTGAACTGGCAGCATTCTATGCATTTGAGTTAAGATATCCGACCACATTGAAAAGATGTTTTTCAGGTGTTGGATGTTAGAACCATTGGAGAAAAAGCAAAATAAGTATTGAGGAAGAAGGAATAATGTATAAAACTGGAGAATTTTAAGATGTTTTTCTAATAGTTACTTCATATAAAAATAATTTTTAAAGATAATTTAGTGAAGAATGAAACTTATACAATGATTTGCGCACGAAAAATAGGATATCTCTAAGACAATCCAATAAAATTCAATGAAATGTGTAATGTTACGAGCCCTTTAGACTGTAACAAACCACGGGTTTTAAGATAGTTACACTTAATCACATTTTACAGCCATTTTTAGCTTAGAACATAAAGTAATTTTGACAAAAATTATTAAAGTCAATTTAATTGTTTATGAAATAACTATTTCTTAAAATATTTTTACCTGATGTTTGCGACAATTCAGAGGGTTCAAGAGGTTTATTAATAAAATTAAAATTACATTATGTCGAATCAGTGGCGCACACAGGAATTTTTGAAAGGGAATTGATTATCCCTTTAAGACCCAACCCGCACGATCGTGCGGGTTAGATATTCTTAGACGTTTTTGCTTCTGGAATAGTCGAATGTAAGAAAATCGCGAATCTAACGATTGAGCCAGTTCGCAGAAAGTATAAAATGTTACTTTGTTATCAACAAACGATGGTTGTGTTACGTGTATTATTTTCAGCTGGAAAATCTAGCTTTTTTTCCAAATACAATGAAAACACGTCTTCTTTTTATCTGTCGTAAAAAGGCAATTATCAATATATTTCTATTTGCTTGGATACAAGTTTTTGTATTAATGTTGAAATAATTGTAAAATAGAAAAAATATTAACTATATTCTATTTAATGTTGCTTGTAAGACTCGGGCGTTACTTGTCACTGCAGCTGTAATGGTAAGTATTTACTATGCGAATTTTCTTTTCTGTTTCAATAATTTTGATGAAAGCCTACATAAAAATGAAATATATATATATTTATATATATAATACCAAATTTTCTTGAGGGTCGCCATGGATGAGTCCCTTTTTTTCTTTCTCTTTCTCTTCTTTGCAATTTACTTTCTTTTTCATACATTTGTTGAGGAGTATGACATTTTTGTCCTCTTCACAGATATCTGCATCCATATCTCTCCCCCCCCCAAAAAAAAAAATTCTGGGTTTACCGTAGTTAGTTAGAATGACCTAGTTTAAATATATATATATGTCAAAAAAATCAGACATTATAAATAACTATACACATTTTACTAAATATTGCTTAAATCAGAAATACCCAATTTATTTTATTAATAGTTATATAAATAAAACTATTCAAAATAGTTAGGATTAAAATTATGAGATTCATAATAGCTTATTACTATAAACAAATATTTTGTTATAGTTATCTCCATAGTCTAATATTAGATTAGAAATTACTTACTATTATTTTATTCATATTTACTCTGGTGTTATTATAGGTATGCTATAATATGCAACTATTATTAATTTTTATTTCCATTTTTAATCTTTTGTTAAGTGCTACATTTCAGCCACTCTTTTGATTTAAATCTGTATTAGGGTATAGAATCTGGCAACAAATTGAATGTTTCCACTCAGATTTAGCGCGGGCTTTGCATTTGTAAGTGCAATTTTTAGGTAAGTTACCTCTATCTTGTAATGGATTTAGATATTTCTATCCATTATTTCCTATTGGTTTTTGCTCAGTGTTATTTACAAAAAAAGGGGGAAGGTTGGCTGGCCAAAAAACATGTTCAACCCCACTTTTATATAATTTAATTTTTATATAATAACTGTCCTAAGTCAGTAATGTTCATAGCACTGCAGCATCCATTTTATATTTATTATCTCGATTACTCTTTTGTCCTTCATTGTGTGATTTTCCTGCTGTCTATGTGTTTGTCGAGTGTTATTGTTTGGATGTGATCTCTTGTTAGTAGAGAATTGACCTATATATATATATATATATATATATATATATATATATATATATATA
>BMAV01025477.1:20679-37495 GCA_019973955.1 Trichonephila inaurata madagascariensis
TTGACGGCCAAGATTAATGGCAAATCTTTTCCAACCCAAATCCAAGAAGTGAAACGAAGGTATAGATGCAAATAAGATAGCCTTTAAAAGGACAGAAGTTTTAGTAAGCGTGATGGCAATTTAGAGAAATTTCAGTGTGGAAAAGGTAGAAGTGTAATTTGACGACCTACCCAAGAATCACGGACATTTCGCCATTTACTACAAGGTGCATACTATTGCACTCGAGCCTAACTGAATATCTGAAGTTGATTGAACCGTTGCGGAAATTCCAGGTAGGAAGATTATTTTCCGAATTCGAAATATTATTAGGATTGAGAGTAGGCGGATAATATAATTATTTAGATAAGTGATCCAATTGCGCGATCTGTGTTATCTACGGCTACGTGTTTTGGTTTATTCTCACTTAATATAAGTTTGTTCAATATATAGTAATTTAAGTAAAACTCTTAATAAAAGTCATATTAAGAATTCTAAAATGTCTCTTCATTTCGAGAATCCCACACCTCTAACTTACGCTGACCCACAACGATATGGTCGACAAAGATCGACTATATCACAACAGTTTCAATAGACCTAGACTTCAAAAGAGCTTGCGTAAAAAAAATGCAAGCACATACACCAGTTATTAAATATAAGGCAAAGATAGATACTTAGAGCACGAATTTATGCTATGAATGAATAAATTGTGCGTAATGAATGCGTAAGTTGTGCTAAAAATTTAAATAAAAAATACAGAATTTTTAAGTGTTTTTATTTAATTGTTATATATGTATTACATGTTGAACTATTTTAAATAGTATTATTTTAAGATATATTAAGTCAGTGTTTCTCAAACTGTGGGGCGCGCCTCCCTAGGGGGGCGCGAGCATATCGAAAATAAAAGGTTAAAAAAAATTAATTTACTGGAATGAAAAAATCGAAATACTTTCTGATATAATAAAAAAATACAGTTTTACATTGATACGATTTATATATATATCATCTGGTGAAAAAAGGTCAAAAATAAAAGATTCTACTTTGAACGCTCATTAGCTATCTTCGATCCTATAACGAAATAAAAAAAATATTTTGTTTGCTTTGCTGTAATCCTACGATGAGAGATTTTTTTTATTACGTTTCTTTTAACCTTAAATATTACTTTTGCTGGCTTTCGAACTTATGGCATGGCTACCTGCATCCCTTTTTTTTTTTAGGGAAGTTGTAAATTATATAATCTTTTGGGTTTTCACAACGTGAAGAGTTTTTATGAAAACGTGGATAAGCATATTGAGCACTTTGAAGGATTAATTAGCCAAGATTTTTTTTTGAGTATACTGAAACATATAATACAAAAATCGTTAATTCTGGAAAACTGTTTATTTGTTACCAATGACCTTGACAGAGGAAAACCTCTAATATGACAGTCTTAATGGGAGCTAAAATGAATTGATAACATATCTTCTTTTTGGGGCAACAAACGTTTTAGAATCTTAAGGTACTTGTTTAGACCGAGTTCCCGACACGACCACTATTTTTCAAAAATATTTTCTTGAACATGCTGCATTTTTTCCCATGAATCGTGGAATTGTGTTTTGGGTACGACCTGATTATGGTTTTAAAAAAAAGAGCAAAATAAAAAAAAATTGGGCATTTTGATCTCTCTGAAGGAAATTGAAGCTGATCAAAAAAGGGGGAAACACTTGCTGAAATAATCATTTTAATATTTAAAAAAAAAATTTTGAGAAAAAATAAACATGAAACGAAAGGAAAATTTTCAATAGCTACATTAAGAACTTTATCAAGAAAATATGAAGCCAAAAATGTACCGAAAAAATGCACTTCACCCTGTAAAAAAAAGCCCGCAAGAAAAGTTCAACAGGATTTTGTCGATCATAAAAGGATATTAAAATTACAATAACGTTAACAAAATGTGACATTTTTACTTGCAAAAAACTTTCCTGTATTATTCAAAAAGTGTCGGTTTTTTGTTCCTTTATTAAGGTCACCACATTTGGAACAATTTATTCGTTTAATTGGATATTTTCTCAAATTATGAAAGACAAATAGAAAAACCCTTGAAATAGGCAAGTATATTTTATCTTAAATTATTCACTGAAATTGTGATTTTATCTTGTATTGAAAATTTTAAAAAAAAAATTGGGGTCATCCTCCCCGCCCATTCGTTATATCAGGACACCGTCCCGGGGCTTTCTCGCTTTAAAAAAAAAAATAACACAATTGTTATTTATTAAATTTTATATTCTTTTTTTTTATTTAAAATTTATTATAAATGTAATTCTGGGGGCTTAAATTACAGTTCATTCAATACCGTTTATAATATGGTATTCATTTCAATAAATCATTTCATGTTTGTATACATTGTCATGCACTTGGTTTTTCTCTCCTTAAAATTTAAACTATTATATCAAAAATAATGTTTTTCATTTTTAAAAAAAAAAACTTTTGTTATAAAAGGGGGGTACTTCAGCCAGTATAAGAACAAGTTTTAATTATCAGTGACTTCCTGTGCTTTTTTGCAGGCAAAAATTTTTTCAAAAGGGAAAGGGTAAAAAATTGAAATTGACACTCAAGTTATTTTTTGATATTTAGCTCAGATCTATATTTTTTCTTCAAATACATATCGCAGAAAATCGGATTCACAAAAGAGTAGGATGTTAAAAATAAAGTAATAGTATACAGAAATGCTTTTGTTTTCAATTGCGGAAAATTCATCACACACTCTATCCAAATTCAAGAGTGATTTGTTATAAAATTTGCTTAGCTAATTTCGTACTGGATAATGAAATCTATGATCTCTTTTCAGCAGTTGAGAGAGTCCTTCACGGAAGTATTTTGCTTGAAGTGGATCCTAACATTCGTAACTTGCTTTATCATTTGTCCTCGTCTGAGAGTACTTGTTGATTGGCACACATTATCGACGGAGTAGCAAGCAATGATTAAAAAATATATCTATGATTTTATTGTTTAATCCATACATGCCAACTCTGAATTACAGTTAACGCGTGAATTATAAAATATACATTCAAAAGATTCGGTAGCTAATCGATTCAGCCAAGACTGACTAGAATTATTTTGAGGTACAGCATTTTTACATGCTTTGTGCAGACGTCTGTTAGGTTTGCCTAGACTCATGAACGCGTTCGCGGAACGCCAGATGTAATGGATATGATATTAAAGGCAACACATAGATTAGGCTATTTTTATAATGACATTTGTACTTTTTAGGAAATGGATCTTGGAAAGGAAATAAATCTTTAGTTAAATATTATTTCTCAATCTGTTTCAATTTAAAATTGAAGAAAGAAAAATAACTATATGATAACCTATTACTTAAAGAAGTACTTTACTTAAATATATATTACTCAAGGTAACATATATAAAAATTTAATATATCTTATATTAATACAGATTAAGAACAAGTTTAATAAGTATTAGCGACTTCCATGGGCTTGTCTTGCAGAGGCAAAAGTTTTTAGAAATTGGAGGACCCTCGAGAGTTCTTTTTCTATATTTAGCTGATATCTATATTTTGTCTTCTAAGCAGCCACCGCATTTTTGCAATATGTTCCAATTTGCAAAAATTAGAAAGGAAAAATAACATAATAATTATCCTAATACTTAATTATTTTCTTAAAAATATATATAAAATTAATACTTATATTTAATGAATTTGTACGGTTTATAATTAAGATCTCGTATATTTGTAACTTTAGCGTCAAAGTGCATTATTATTGCATTCAGTAATTTATTAATGTATAAGGGGGCATGATAAAATTGTGATTGAAAGGGGCGCCAGTATTAAGAAAGTTTGAGAAGCTACTGTATTAAAGTCCTAAAAAGGGTTTTAGGATAGGGTTCCTTTGAGAGAAACACCCTTCCCATAAGGAAAAGTTTATGAGTTTCATAGACAAATAAAATTGGAGCTTTCAATACATGATATTGTGTTAATTTCAAATTGGCAATCTTTGATTAGGTAGAACCCCACCATATCTATTCATCTAATGAAGTTTATAGCTCAAACAGATGTTGGGTGACAGGAGCAGGTAATATGGGAGTCGTATTTGTTATCTGGCCTCGGACAAGCGCGGACATCTGGTCTGGGTACAATGGCTAAAGAATACCGAGAATCATAATACGGCATTCCTGTATGAAATCTTGAATGGAGAGCCTGTATGCAAGTCAGTGCATAAAGTGGAATATGAGGCCCAGGTGTAGAATGAATGGATGAGAATTATGGCGCCCTTAGTTTCAGACGGACGAAGGAGAAATGTAATTTTAGTAATTTTACCCATACAAACCGAAGGAGACAAAAATGGCCGAGGACAGGAACAGACAAGCCTGCAATGAAGACGAGGGCAGACCTTTATTTTGGGCTTGCCAATGAGGAAGACGAGGGGCGTATGGTAGATCACGCCCCTGGTGTTTAAAAGGGTTAATTTTTGGACGAAACGGGAGAAGAAAAAAAGAACTTTGAAAAAAGATTTGAACGAACAGGAGAAAAAGCTTGGAGAATAAGGAGGCCGCAGATTATGAGAGACAGACAGGAGCCCGGAATGAAACAGAAAGAACCATGGAGAAAACTAGAAGAGCCGGAAAAACAAGAGAAGTTGTCGAGTGCCTTGCGGAATAGGGATTGACCTCAGTGAAAAAAAGACTGTCCGCCCGGTTTGGCCTATTTAATGAACTTTTTTTAATAACAAATGAAGCTATTAAATACTGTTTTGAAATATTAAAAAATATAAACAGCAATAAATCTGTGCTGACTACTGACGACGATTACACAAGTAGAAAGTGAATGATGTTTTTCCCATTAAAACCTAATGCAGTATTAGATCATATACAAGTCCTATAAATTTGGATTTTGCTTTTAAGAGATCGAAAGTAAGTTGTATTTTCTCTACCAAACCCCTTTTTTCATCTTAAGAACTATCTCTGTTTATTCTTAAAAAGGGACCTAATCTTTTTAAAAGAGCAACTTAACGCTTTTATATTTATATTTAGAATTAAGACTTATCAGATTTTTCAACTAGTAGATATACATTGAATTTGAAATCGCGACTTTTCTGAATTTTTGAATCAAAAGAAAAGCATACTCATTAAAAGCATACTCATTGTGTTCTATCATGCTTTTTAAAATGACGGTGTAAAAGATTTTACTACCTAAGCTACCTAAATTGATGACATGTCATTTTTTTTTTCCTTTAATTATCGCTTAAAAGAAGCTGATTCATCGGAATTGGGATTTCTTTATCAAGATTATTTTTGCGTTAGTAACCTAGAATAACCTTTTCAGTAAGAAAGCAAAAAGGCTTTACAACTGAAACAGGTTAATTAATTTATTTTTTTTTTTGTTGTTGTAGTTTATCTATTTATACAAATATTGTAGTGTTTCTTTACAATTTTCAACAATTCAAAGCATCCTCTTTCTTTTAAAGATTATACATTTTTCTTGCAAGAAGCATGTTTTCTTTCATAAAACAAATATCCTTTTATTTGTAATCTATGCTTTTTATATCTTTTGTTTTGATTAAAAGATTTTCCTATTGAATATATACCATACAGATTCCCCAGAGATACAATTTAGAGTTAGTAAAACAGTGCTTGGAGTTTCTGAAATATTATCAAATTACAAAATAGAAGAAATTGTGATGTTTTACTAAGTCGTGTCATCGGATGAGTTAAAAGCACCTGCGTTGGTGTGAAGTGGATAAAGATACAGGATGCTATTTTAAGTGTCATCCTCGTCATTAAACCATGGCGAAAAAAACCTAAGATATTAGCACATTGGATCACCAAATAAATCCAAAATGTTTCCTTTTTTAAATCCAATGTTTTTTTAAGCCAAATCAGCAGGCAATTAAATTCAAACTAAATCTAAGAGATTCCATCAAAGCCCCATACACTGAGGCCTATAAAGCTTTCTTTTCAAGGAACATCTTAAAATTATTACAGAAACGTCATAATTTTATTTCCGTTATTAATACTGCTTATAAAACTGATTATATCCACAAAGTGTATTTGTGAAAAATTACTTACACTAATTTCAGGCTTACCTCTAGAGAAAAAAAATGCTAAATTCGGTAAGGGGTTTGAGAATTCCAAATGCAGGGGAATCATTTACCATAATTGTGTTATATATAGTACACGGGCCACAAATGCAATACTCTGATAAAGCATGCAAACCATGCGAAATTTACATCATACGTAAGCGGCGATGAAATATACGAATCATTAGCATTGTATAAAAGCACATCACCCAACTGACCATAACACCAACCACAAGCGCTTTGTATAGGGAGAACACGCACTGGCAATTTGAAGCACAGCAATTTTTTTTTTGTCTTCGTACATCTTTTGTCGTAAGTTTACCTATATGTCTCGTGGAAGACATCGAGCTTCTTTTGACCAGTTTTTGAGATTCGGGCGAGGAAGAGTAACCTAGAGTTACTGGATTATCCTTCAGTGAGTGAATGGAGTGTGTTGGACGAGAGCTAAACAACATTGTTGCGGATCTGTGTCATAGCTGGATGCAGAGGAAAGGAAGGACCAATGAGGGCCGATCGTACTCACCTCATTTGCGTCACTGCCCGTAGTGATAAACCATTATTACTTTATAGCAGTGAAAGGATCCGCGCAGCCATCTCACGAACCATAGCACAACATATTCAGTCTGTACGCATCATTCGTTGTCCGCTCCTACCATTCCACGTCATTTTGCAGCAGAATCGGAGATATCCACCAGGCGCCAGTAGCAAATTACCATGACTGGAAACCACAGGCGTTTACGCCTCTAATTAATTTTGATAGACAGAGGACATGGACAAGGTAATGGAACGACATTGTGTTTTACTGGCGAATCCGCTGCTGCCTTGCAGCATATTGATGGGGTCAATTCGATTTTTGGAGACACTGTGATGAGGGCTGCTGGATTATTTGCGTTTGCCTCATACACTGGTCTGCAGTATCATGGTTTTAGGAGTGGTATTGGATTACACTGCCACCTTCGAGTATCTCACTGCCATTACACTGAACAATAAATTTCCTATCTCTGAGATTGCACAGACCGTGGTCTGCGATACATTCAGCGCTGCCATCCAGCCATATTCAAAGGATATTAATGCGTGACCACACGTGGCGCGCAACGTTCAGGATTCTTCTTTGCCCATCAGCAGATTGAATTGCTTCGTAGCCTACTTTTCTCCTATCCTATCGCCAACAAGAAATCGTACATGGGTACGTAGCGTACAACGACTGGTCCTGGATACACCACCACTCTGCTACACCAGATCAACTTTGGCAATATGTGGAAACCTCATGGCCTGCTTTACCCCAAAGATACATCCAAAGTCTCTTGATTCTATGCACCAAGAGTGTAGTCGCGATTACATAGCCAACAGTGGCAGCTACAGTGTGACATCTCTCGCGTCCTTCTTCTAACATAACTCCTAATTCTTTGGCAGCCACGATTAATGGCAAGAGCACTTTTAATCAATACAAGAAAAGCAGAATCGAATATGCAAAGAGATATACTTTAAAGGATAGAAAGTTTGATGAATGGGGCAGCAAGCCTGGGGCCAACTTAGTGTGTGGAATCGTTCGGAACAGAGTGTTGGGCGTCACCGGTTCAGGAAGAAGGATTACTTCACTCTCGGCAAAATTATAATGGGATTAAGAAGCCTGAGGTCTTCTCACCTACAATTATAACGCCAATGAATTCTTTCTACCTGGAAAGAAGTGGCTCTACAAAAAGAGTAATAATATTTTATAGGATGTTAGATTAGACAGTTGAATTATTATGGTAAGATAATGATCTGGTTGCGCGATCTGGCTTGAGATATAAAGTTTAGTGGTGTTAACTCTCACTTTAAGAAAAGTTATTAGTAAAGGTCAAAGTAATTTAAAGTTATTCTTAAGTAAAAAGTTGTGTTAGTAAGTCCCACACCTCTAGCTTACATGAATCACTCAGACATAGTCATCACAGGATGGCTATGTCGCAATAACGCCGAACTTTTTAATTCTGGGTTAGGTAATGCAGGTGGATGTATTATTACCCGATAATATATTCAGGAGTCAGAGAACATTTTAAGAGTTCCTAGAAACAATAGAGAATCATCTGGTCGCGAAATCCCAAGTAATCTATCATGTGCTAAAAAAGTCATCAGGAAAGGAGCTCAAGATTAATTACTCAATATTTGGGATCGGTGTTAGTGCAAAATACGGCCACGGATTTCACTGGCTCAAAAGCTAGATGAAAGAAGCTTTTCAAGTAAAATAGAAAAATTACAAAACAAATTTTACTTCACAGCAGGGAAGAATCCAGGAACCACTGATTTCGTGTACCTTGATTTATTAAAAATAGAGAAACATTTAGAATTAGGAATGTCCCAGAAGCAGGGTGGTGGATCATGGTACGAAGTTCGACTCGAACCACAGATCAGGACTATGTGGAAGTGCGCAATCCATAAAACACGAGTACCATACAAGTCTTAAGCTAAATTCAGAAGAGAGGTATTCTTGCAAATTAAAAAGGGGTTCACAAAATAATGATAATGTGTAGAAAACAAGAAGTCAAAAACACTTAGCGCATAGGATGCCTAATTTTGATGCTAGTGGTAGAACTGGAGAAATTCTGAGGTTGGACGTAAGACCAAATAACTTGGTAGAAATAATTTTATGACAATAGCCGTCAAAGTAATAGAGGGTTCGAGAGGAATAGATTTCAGAATAGTGATCAGAAGATTCAACAGCAGGGGTTACCAATTTCGAAATGAGCCAAGTATTAATTTTAATAGGGACCGTAGAAAATAGGGAGTTCGAGTTAAAATTTCAGTCGAAGAACGATAGGATAAAGGACGATTAAATATTGTAAGTTAAAGGATAAATTTCAAAGTATCCAAGAGAGCATGAATTAAGCTTTCTCCGATGTAGCCCTTATCACCCGTAGAACCACGTTTCTATTTTATTAAATATACATTTTGAAGCGCTATAGGACACCGGAGCAGATAAATCATTTATATCGGAAGAAGTATATAGAAAATATTTTTTATAAACAGGTGTAAAATCGCTTGAGCCCAGGTAATAACGCTTTAGGGTGCAAATACCAAACTTTGTAAGGGATTGTGTAGAGATTGAATATTCGCATCAAATTTTGTTAGACCTTAGTCATTTCATGTATTGACAGATTTGGAATGCCCATGTATTCTCGGTATTGATTTTATAAGTGGATCAAAAGATTATTTTAGATTTTGATCGAAAATCGTTAAAAATTCGATTCTCAAATAAATAGGGGAGGTTGAACCAATTAAAGAGGAAAAGGTTGAGATAATAGATTTATCTAAGACAAAACTGGGGAGGTAGAAAACAAAAATACAAAATTTGTTTTAGTAGTTTTAAAGTTATTTTCAAGACAAACAGAGTCTTACTCATGTTTTATACCATGAAATTGACACGGGAGATAACCCATCAGTAGCTTCAAGGCCATACTGGTACGACGGACAAAGCAAGCAATATTAATTGATTTTCACATACAAAAGTATTTACAGAGGAACGATTGTTTCCAATTCAATCCCCATACGCGTCACCAGTTGTGTTATGCAAGAAAAATAATGGAGTTACCAACAGACAATCAGGAAAGCATGCTGGATTTACACCCGAAGTAGACTACAGAAACTAGAGATTCGATCACAAAGTATCCACGATACCTTTACACCGTTAATAGATGATTTAATAACGAACATCCATAACCACCACAACAATAATGTCATCTCTTGATCTAAGTGGAGTACTTTCAAATGGCAGTAAACACAGTAAATATTGGCTGGGCTGCATTTGTAGTAAAAATTAGCACTTATGCTCAAGCGGATGCCATTCGGTTTATCAGGAGCAGCTCCCAATTTTCAAAGGTAGCAATTGACCTAATCCTGGGAAAACCGGTGATAAATTTGTGAGTGTTTATATGGACGATATGGTAATACGTCTCATCGTTCACTCACCATGTTAAGCATTTAAGGAAGTTTTTCGTTGTTGCAGACCGCAGGATTGACGAGCGTAAATAAAGAAAAATCTGCAGAAATTTACAAAGATTTGCGATAGAAGATTGGAAATCAATTGGGTCATTATTAAATTACAGAAAAATTAAAACAGATAAACAAGGTTCGAGGCCATACTAGAAGATAAACCACCCCGTAACTCAAAAGGTGTGTCCAAGTTTTGGGTATGTCCCAATTAATTTACGCAGAAATTTATAAAATTATGCGGATCTTTGTGAACCACTTTATAATCTTAAACGAAAATTAAAAAAAATTTGTCTGGTCAATGAGCTAAAAGGCATTCGAAGAAGTCAGGCAGCGGTAACAAAAGGCGCCAAGTTTAAATTACCACCAAACTTTCAGGAGCCATTCGAGTTATTTACAGACGCCAGTTCAATCGTTTTATTTAATTGCTTAATCAACAAAACAGACCTGTTATATATTTGCTTCACGTACACTGAACAACGCAGAGGTATACGGTAACCGAAGAGAATGTCCCAGCAGTAGTATGGGCGTTGAACAAATTCAGAACATATTTAGGAATATTGCCCATTAAGTAATAACAGATCACGCTACTATAACACGCCTAACACATGGCAAAAATTTGTCGAGTAGAGGATGATTAGATGGGCACTCAAATTAGCAGAATTTAATATAGAATGGGTATAGACCACGAACTCAAATACAGTGGCTGAAAAACATACTTTCAAAGAGGTCCCGTGGAAGGTATGGTAGGGAAAAAAAGACAATTAATTATTGCCGTAATCAGAGGTTTAGTACTTGCTTCGCGGGAACCAATTAATAACCAGAGACAGAGAAAATGACCCAGGAGTAGGTCCTTATCTATGAATATTTAGAAAACCCGGAAGATAGCTCGGTTAATGCAGCGATATGTGAAATTAGTCCCGCATTTCCGTTTGGTGAAGGATTGCTTCTTTGCGAAAATACACGCAACGTCATTAGGTGAAATGCGTGGGCGCATTCCAAAATCTTTAAGTGAAATAATGAGAGAATTTTCACGACAGGCATCAACTGGACACTTGGAAGATTTAAAACGTATCATAAAATTCGGGACGTTTGTTATTTCCGTACATGAGGAAAATTCATTGATCAATATGTCTTTACATACCATATGTACCAAGTTAATAACTATAAAAACACGTTACCAGCTGGTCGATTAAATCCCAATTATATCAAATTATCAAATGAGATAAGTGACGTTAATTTATTGAAGCCCGTATCCTATATCTAGGAATAAGACGTAATCATTTCTCTTTAAGCCTTAACCGATCATTTCAGCAAATGGGCTGAAATTATACCTCTTAAAAGGCCTCATCTCGTATAGCGGATATTTTTTTTTTGACCAACTTTATATCGCGTGCGGAGCTCCAATAAAATTAACTTCGTAATGGAGTCCCCAAATTTCTCCATCAAAGAAATTTTTGAGCACCAGTGAAAGATTAGGCATAAGGCGTAGCGAAGACATTATTGCATATAGACCTGAAAGCAAATCGGACTGAAAGAAGTTAATCGAGATATAGTACAAATGATTGCAGAATTGCTGTAATGATCAACCTGATACTTAGGATCAATTCTTACGTGAGTTTGCTTGCGCTATTCATTGCGGCATTGAATGAAACAACGAGAAAATCACCTGCTGAATTATTTTTAGGTCGAAATTGATTACCCCATTTTCAAAAATTAGATTATGATTCAGAGTTCAAATTCAAAATAAAATATAGAAGTTATTCGGGGAAGCTGAACTAAGTACGAAAATTAAAGGGGTCACTTCGCAGCATTTTCCCTATTTCCGTAATGTTAAAAATGACCAAGTTTAAGGAACATTTTTTAAAAATTGGCAGGTTTTACAGTCATGAATTCTTCTGTGTATTTATTGTATTGTTTTTATTATTTTAATGGGAGCATTTTCAAAATTTTGATTAGATTTTTTTAAAAAATTCATATGTATTAGATAACACGTCAAAATTACAAACGATAGAAAGAATGTATACATTTTAATCACCAAATATTTTTTGAATAATTTTTTGTGAATCTCTCATTAAAATATTCATTTGTATTGTTTAACTTTACATGTGCAAAGTATCAAGGCTATAAAATAAGTAGTGTTTTCAAAAATGTTCCTTTTTGTGTTGAAATTTACACTTTTTGAGAAATAGTGATTTAAAGTAAAATTACCATTAACTAATGCATACCAGAACTATAACAGATTACTGAGTGTCATCTGCAAGATCATCTTCTTGTCTACATTTTAATTGTTTGTTTTTAATTCTGGCCTATTTTGGTTCATTGTAAAACTGCCTATTCTGCTTTTTCTTTTCATCTACTTCTGCTTGCAACGCTCGACATTTTGTAAAATCCAGGGATTAAATGTTTAATACATCTAAAAACTTTTAATTTAAAGTAGCCGCTTTCATTATATATAAATATATAGCTTCATATACTGTAGTTTTTAAAGTTCCTTTTCATCTGATTTTGGATACTCCTGTCTATTTCCACTTTCTCTAATATTTTTGAATTTTATTTAGTAGCATTTTAGATAAAATTTCAGACTAGGATCTCTAAATACTTTTTTTATGCAATTCCTAATTGCAATGGGTAAATTGTGTTTATGCTTATATGTGTAACCTTTCGGATTTGGACATATTATATATACACCCTAAGTCATCTCCCACACAAGGAGCATAAACAAATAATCATGAATTCAAATTGAAATGCAGATTTTATCCAAAAAATACAGCCGTAAAGCTTGCCTTATGGCTGACAAGTTTCCCGAGTTGTTTTTTGAATATAGCAAAACATAGTATTTTTTAAAATTTGTCTATTTATGTATCTATCAAGCCATTATATGGCATCTAATTTTATGTCCTCATGCTGTTTGTCTTTTAATTTGATTTTAACATATAAGTCATGTCCCCATCATTTTCTCACACAACATGACCAACACATTCTAATTTTTCAATATTGACGCTTATCTTTAAGGTTTAGGTTCTAAAACTTTGCTTTGTATGCTTTAAGTCCAAAATGGCCCATTGTATATCGTAAATTGTCTTGTGTCTGTGTGAGCGATGAAGATACAAGAAATAAAAAGTACATCTCTTCAACTCACGTTCCTACTATTTACAATGGCAACACCGAACACTCATCACTATATACATTGCTGTTAAAATTACACCTGAGCATTTCACGACAATAAGCTGATATCAACAACCTTCCCAGTGTCAAACTAAATGCCGTAACAACTTAACATTTATAACAAATTATGGCCGCTTTTTTTTTAGGTACCATCATTAGCCACAGATACATTTAGCATCAATATTAAATGATATCGTTTCAGCAGCAGTTAATGTCGCAAGACACTTTAGTTGCTGCGTAAGCGTTATTTAATGTATTCATGGAATCGTAAAATCACTTTTAGTGGTGAACAAATTCATAACTCCGCAAAATATTTTTGCAACCCTTCTTTTTAATATACCTCATAGCATATGAAAGTCATTATTCACACTTCATATAATTTTACACGTATCTTTTTTTGGAATTCAACTTTATAACTTTTAGTAAACCTGATATTAAGAAATGTTTGAATAAGACCGCAAAGAATGCAACATGGTAACAATTTTGCGGCTAGAGTTATGTGAATACCTTGGTTTTACATTTTATGTTATAATGTTGTTTCAAGCACCAGAAACAATTGCAGTGTCAGTCATTTCACACGAGCATTCAAATATGAATCAAAACATACCTCTTTATTAAACACTTTTGGCGCAAAAAGCTGAGATTATTTTGTTGAAATCGTCTGACTGTTATGCAACGTTTTAATTTCAATGGTTTACAGGTTTTTGTACATTTTTTTCCAAGCTTTCGTTTTTAAGCGTTTTATATTGCTCGAGTTAATAAAACTTGTTTTCTGGCTATTTTATCATTATTGTTTTGATGCGAAAAACACTATTCCACGATAGCAGAAATTCGTTGGTATTTATGGGGAGACAGAAAAATAACATGCGGCTGTTAAAAGTAAACGGAAACATCTACAACTATTCACTTCACTTCTTTCCTGAATAAGTTGCTGATCAAAATAAATTCTTTTAATCAATTTAAACTATTTGAAAAGGCTGAAAAGTAGCATGTGTCTTTTTTGATTTGAGGGGCGTGGCGATCCTCTGTTTTGTGGTTTGACAGGTGTAAACAACGTTTTTAAAAATATTAAAAATACTTCTAATTCAGTTAGAACCAAAATTTAAATTGCATTAGAAAGAAAAAGAGTGGGATTTTATTTTTCAATCAAAATTGAAAAATCGATTTTCACCCGGATTTTTGTGAGGTGACCCCCTTAAACAGGAAAGGTGGGAAAGATATTATAATAGACGTAGAAAAGATATAAAAATTAAGGTAAATGATTGGGTCTTATTAGAAACATACCCTTTAAGTTCAGCAGCTAACAAAGTCTGCGCTAAATTTAAACAAAAATTTGAAGGACCTTATAGAGTATTAGAAGTAAGAAATAACAATAATATTGTAATATGGAAATCAGGAAAAAGATTAACGGTTAACGTGGGTCAAATAGGAATATATCGTCATGGGAAATGTGACGAGGTCGAGTTAGGAACAGGTATCCCAAATAGTATAAGATCACGTCAGGAAACTAGTACTTCGGAAAAAGTACATCAAGGATTAAATGAGTCACACTATGGGAAAGAAAAATCTGCGGTGAAACGTAAGTTAGAGGCAAAAGGGATTAGTCGCCAATCAAATCAATATAAAAATACAGATAGGACCCATAAACGCAGATCACTGGTCAGATCGCTTCCTAGTTCATTTGGAAATGACAGGAAAAGTAAAAGGACAAGGTTCAATAAGGGAATAAAGAGATCAGGAGAGTCAGGGGCAAGTGGACCACAGAGAAAATGGCACAAAAAGGGACACAATAATAAAAAAAGACCTTTATCATCCAGTACTATTTTTATAAGTAGAAAGAAGAACAAGAAGGAGACATCTGGAGTTCAAGATGGACCAAGATACAGCTTACGTCCACGCCAAAGAAACGATCAGGAGTCCCGACCGGCCAAGGACGCAACAATGAAAACAAGGAAAAGCCGACAAGGAGATTACAAGCCCTACAGCAATCATCATAAGGAATTCCAGTGCAGCCGAGGAAAGAGAAGAGGAAAGAACAATGGTAGCACATCATCATTGGACGTCATGGTGGGAAACCGAATATAAAAATCAGGTTGTATTCTTTCATTTTTTTATGATCTTCCAACAAGTGGTCGGAAGAATTATTGCAAAGAAAGAAGTCTCGGGCGGTGTTTAAAAGTTATAAGCCAAGCAAAAGTTAACACTACAATGAGTGTATATTTATTTTTGAACTTTTGACTTGTTAAAAATTTTTTTTCTGGAGAAAACAATTGTAATTGCACATTTGTTTGCTTCGATGTATGACTTCGTGAGATGCGACAATTCCTTTGGTTATTTGTTATAATGGTTTATTGAAAAATGTTTGTAATTGTATAATATGTGTATATATATTTTGTTGTATTGTTCCGTATTATGAGGCATCTGGTTCAGGGAAACGCGGCGTAGTCAGGGCACTAACAATAATAATAACGGCGCTGCGCGGCTCATTGGGAGTTTTTGGAACCAGATGTGGGGATGGAAATGAAAGTTTATTGTGATTTACAAATAATATATAATGCATAAAAATTGTGAAACTTATTGGTATTATGTAAACATAGATTGGACAAAGTAACTCAGAGAGTTTTCATTTCAGGGCGACAGACCCTGAAAATAGTATCAATAGATGATATGTAACCTCAACACGGAAACAGTGGAGCAGAAATTCCAGCTCCATATGAAATGATACTACGGATGCAGAGTTTGGGTCTGCGCACCCAGGAAAAATTCAAGTAGAAAATTTAAGTGTATAAACATAAGTTACTTTAAGAGTATATATGTAAAAAGTGAGAATGGACCATAATTAAACAGCAATTATTAATGTTGGCCTAGTTAATGGAATAAAATTTATTGTCACGAGTTTAAATTTAAAATTAAGTTGAATATTAAATTTAATTCTATGATGAGTAATGAAAATTAAAGTCAAGATAAATATTGGAAATTATAGAAGTTAAAATGAGGATTCAAGGTTAAAATTTAAATAAAACTTAGAAAGCGAAGAGATTCAGAAATAAAAATTTAGGCACGTAATTTATTAAGGGCATTGAGAACCCTTAAATAAATCACGTTTTTCTTCTTGGAGGGGGTTGTGACGTCTCTCGCGTTCTTCTTCTAACATAACTAATAAGTTCTTTGACGGCCACGATCAATGGCAAAACTTTTCCAACCCAATACCAAGAGGAGAAACAGGACGAATACGCAAATGGGATATAATTTAAAAGGATAGAGGGTTTTGTGAGATAAGACGGCAAGCCTAGAGATATCTTAGTCTGGAACTGTTCGGAACAAGCGTTATAGACGACTTACAACTCAGGAAGAAGGATACGCTCATCGTCATTAATAATATTAATTATAAGAAGGATTAATAAGGCCTGAGTATTCTTACCGACAAGTAGCATAATAGGAGTGTCTTCAACCAAGGAAGGAGGTTGACTCTATAAAAGGTAATATTTTGTATAGGAAGTTAGATTAGGCGGATAATTAACTATAATTAAGATAAGTGATCTAGTTGTGCGATCTGACTTGAATATTCAGTTTAATTGGTGGCTTATTCTCACTTGAAAGTTGTTATTTAGAATTAAGTAATTTAAAAATTGTGT
>BMAV01025478.1:0-14129 GCA_019973955.1 Trichonephila inaurata madagascariensis
TCCTAAGTCAGCAATGTTTATAATACTGCAGCATCCATTTTATAATTTTAATCTCGGTTCTAAAATTTCCTTCATTGTGTGATTTTCCTATTGTCTATGTGTTTTTCGTATGTGATTGTTGGATGTTATCTCTTGTTTGTAGAGAATAAGTCTATATATATATATATATGGATTTTTTTAATGTGCTGCAAACTATATAAACATAAAATGAGCTGTCTTGTAGTCCTAGAAGAATATTTGTTTTAAGCTTGCTACATTAGAATAATTATACATAAACCATTTGACAGATGGTCAGGCATCTGAATAATTGGAATTAGAAAATGAAATCAATGAAATGGGTCTAACCTGGTTGACGAAGATATTGTAGGTCTTCCCAGCCTCCAATGTGATGCCATCTTTCATGGAGTTGGCAATGCTGTGGGCATCATGAGCGAAGATGTGTGCATGCACGAGATCGTAGTAATTTGTGTATTCCTCTGGATGTAGCGTCAGATACATTCTAATTTCTACACAAATATAAGTTTATCAGATTGTTGCATTCTCAAAGAATAAACATGAAGTGGCGATCTCTATATAGAATCAATACACACCATGAGGTATCTCTCGGACCCATTAGGAGGGTTATGAGTATTCTGGACCATTATTTAAACAGAGGTTAAATATTCCATTAAGCATAACAGAAATTTCAGTTTGTGGAATTCCAATCGTTTTTCACCCTTTGACTTACATGGTATGAATAGATGGATTTTTAACACATGTTGGCATCTTTGCACACTAATACTATTCTTCTAGTTAATGCACATTGAGTGTTACTCTTATATTTCCTTTAAGGGGACATGGTACGATTAACAGAAAACTTTTTAATTTAATCATTTTCATAAAGTTTTTGGTTGCCTCCTATGTGTATGTAAAACCGATTTTGCTCTCAAAATTTGATAAAAAGTTAACCATTTAATTTTTAAGGAAAAACTTAAAATTTGTGAAATGATTTTAAAATGCTACTCCTCCTACAAAAATTGACGTACATATATGAAATTTGATTTGCAAGTACATCAAACTATGTATAAAAAAAGTTGGTACGGTTTTCATAACAATAGGTTTCTTTCAATCTTTTTATGAATGTTTATTGAAAATTCATTTAAAAAAAATGTGAAAATTCTAAATTCAATTATTTTGTAAAAAATAAGTATTGCTTTGATTGAAAAATGCATACCAACTTTTGTTCCATGTACTATTAGCAATAACAACGCACAACAATAACAACAACTATTAGCAATAACAACGCACATGCGTAAATAAAATTAATTTTTTTAAAGGTACATGAATAATATTTTTATTATTTTGTAACACTTTTTGAAGAATATTGAACTTCTCTGCCAAATTATCAAATTTCAAAGTGGAATCTCCATTTTGCAAGTACATGTCTATTTTCGTTGTCGTTTCTTGATCTCGACTACGTCAGCTCCAGGCCCCATGAAATTCATCATGGCAAGAGGTTAGAGATATGCCTGTCGTTATCCGTAGCTTTGAGCACAATGCAGGTTGTGATGTCCCTTGTTGATCCACGCCTAGAGATGTGGGAGGAAGGGAAGCAAGACAAGCCATATCCAAAATTGCTCAATGTATCTGTCACACAATCAACAAAGCAATTTCAAGCAATTAAAAATAAGATATGAACCCAATTGAAGCAATACGTAGATAAAAAAAGAGATACGTGAAGTATATGAGAAGACTTTAAGGTATCCGACTACTTGAGACAACTTTTTTTTAAAAAAAATGGAAATATGGGGATTTTTTGTGATTTTTAGATTTATTTTTGGTATATTTCAAGGAAAAAATCGTAAAATTGAAAATAGAAAAAAAAATTAATATTAAAATGGGAAAAAACTAGTGAAAGTGTACAAAAAATTACAAAAACGGGGCCCACTTTGCACAAAAATTTTAAGAATAAATTCTCAATTTTTCAATTTTGACGTGTTACTTTGTTATTCATGTTTGAAATGACCTTCAGAATAAGAGGTATTATAATTTTTACAAAAACTAGAGCACTTTATCTTAGTGATTATATGAAATTTCCTTAAAAAACCAGTGACTATATTCACATTAAGAACTGTAAATTCTGTAATAAAACAGTGATTGATAAATCTGAAGGTCAAAACACTTCCACTGTTATATAGAACACACACAAAAAATATCATAAAATTATTTTCAAAACTTTTTGAGCAATCGCGCGTCCCCGTTTGAGCTTTTCGAAAAAAAAACACATTTCGGGTAAAACGCATTTTAAAGTTTGACATCTTGTATAAAGTTATGACATCTGCTTTTATTAAAACACCTGTAGTTTTTTTTCTAGATAATAGAAAATAAAAAACTTGATATTTTTATTACGATAATAAGATGACATATAAAATAAAATCATAAGAAATATTTGTCCATTTTTGAAAAAAAATCATGATTTTAGGGTAGTCGGATACTTTAAATACCAATGCACTTACTTTGGGTTCGAATACGCTGTCTTCCGAGTTATCTAATCTCTATGTAGTGACCAATCGTCTCTTTAATTATTTCACTTATCAAATATTTGAGTTACATTATAAATTTTATTAAGGTATCCGACTACGTTCGGAACCGTGATTTTAAAAAGGCCCCTAAATAGTCATTTTCATGACATTTAATGTCACTCAGATTAGAATACATGCATAAAATTGTTTTAAGGACATTTTGACAAAAAAAAATTATTTAGATGCAATATTTTGGCAAAAAATTAACTTAGAATAATCTTTTACAAAATGTTCTCCTTTTGTGAAAAATGCTTCTATTATAATAATATTTTGTCTGTATATAGATCAGCCCTCTCTACAGAGTCTCAACTAGAATTTGTGAAAAGTTCACATTATTTTCAGAGTTACCACTATATATTTCAAAAATTCCAGTTGAGCCTCTCTAGAGAGGTCTGAGCTATATTCAGGCAAAACATTATTATAATAGAATCATTTTTCACAAAAGGAGAACATTTTGAAAAAAGGTTATTCTGAAGTTAATTTTTCAAAATATTGTATTTACATAATTTTTTGTCAAAATGTCCTAAAAAATTACTACATGTATTAATCTAAAATGACACTATATTTCATGAAAACTATCCATTTATGCGCTTTTGAAAAATCACAGTTCCGAAAGTATTCGGATACTTTAATATCTGATCCACCAGTAAACTGTCCTATCTTTCCACTTTCTAGCTTAAACGCTTAGACTATATATAGTAGGCCTAATTTATAAATAATCATGTTCTCTTCTTCAGAGGATTCGTTGCAAATAATGTAGTTTTAAAAGACCAAAGATTTCCGGAGAGGACTTGATAATCGGAAGGACGCTGATAGAGTCGTCACAAGACGACAGTTCGATTTAGCTGGGTAATACTCCAATTTCGAGGGAGAATATCCTGGTACGGGCCTTCTACCAACCTCACGAGGGGACTTGTGGCTCGAAGGCTATTTAGAGTACCCCCATCCCGCAAAGGCACGAAACATTTACAAACATCCAGGGCTTCTCCGGCATTCGACGCCAGACCGTGCCGTACAACAGTCTGCGTCGCTAACCACTATATCGGATGGGTGACACAAGTAAAAGTCTAATGCTAGTGTTGAATTCAAAGGAGAGACCACGTGATTATATTTATCATGTAACCGTCATGAATTTAGCCCAGTGAAACTCAACCTGCGGCCCACCGAGCCTTTTTAAGGTATCCGACTACGTTCGGAACGATGATTTTGAAAAAGCGCGTAAATGGATAATATTTATGATATTTAGTGTCACTTAGGTTAGAATACAGGTATACAATTGTTTTAAGGACATTTTGACAAAAAGAAGTTATTTAAATACAATATTTTGGCAAAAAAATTAACTTAGAATAACCTTTTTTCCAAATGTTCTCCTTTTGTAAAAAATGCTTCTATTGTATTAATATTTCGCCTGTATTCATCTCAAACCTCTCTACAGAGGCTCAAATAGAATTTTTGAAATGCATAACTGGGAAGTCGGTTTATCCATGTTTTACGAAAACAGAAGGGAGAAATTTTAAGAAAATTCGCCGATAATTATTTCAAATGGTTGTAACTCTGAAAATAATTTGAATTTTTCAAAACTCATAAGTTGAGCTTTTGTACAGATGTCTGAGCTATATACAGGCAAAATATTAATACAATAGAAGCATTTTTTACAAAATGAGAACATTTGGAAAAAAGGTTATTCTAAGTTAATGTTTTGCCAAAATATTGTATTTAAATAATTTTTTTGTCATAATGTTCTTAAAACAATTGTATACATGTATTCTAATCTAAGTGACACTAAATATCATGAACATTATCCATTTATGCGCTTTTTTAAAATCATGGTTCCGAACGTAGTCGGATACCTTAAGTGGTCTGGTCATATGGCCTATTACCCTGAGAAATTCACTTATTTAAGAACATGGTATTAAAAAATTGGTGGGAAATTCTTTTTCAAGAATTCAGATATATCAATTTTGCTTTTTGCTGTCTATGTCGTACGGGAGCGAATTGAAAATCTTTTTCTATTTGGAACCATTATGGTTCACGATAACCGACAACACACACAGTGGAGTAGCGACAATTTCATGGTTGGAACTAATATTTAACTATATTTTATACCTTGCAAGCGAAGAATATTCGAAGAAATTAAATCGTTACAAGACGATAGGGAGGTTGACTATTTTATAGAGAAAAACAAACATGCATCAGTAATAGTTTGATTTGTCACGAAAATGCTGCATTTAAAAAAAATACCAATAAACAGAGATCTTTCAATGACATTTTTCCTCGAAAACCGCTTTCAAGAGGTGATAAATAGGCTTTCTTGAATAATCTTTGCAATAGCAAAAAAGTGTTTTTTCAGAGGTAATATCACAACGATAAGAAAGACATCCTGTAAAGTTTTTTTTATATTATTGGAAACCATATGAAACCGTTTACTGATGCAGAAACTGTGAAGGAGTGTTTCTTAAATGCTTCTAATTTAGTGTTAGTGACAAAAATAAAAAGTATATAAAAGTAATAAGAAAAAAAAGCAAAATAGGAGTTATATTTTGATTAATTTTCTACATTTTAAATTTCCAATGTTTTCTCGGTTTTAAAGCATTTGTCCTCCCCCCTCTCCCATTTATCCTCATATTTCGGCCCGCGTGAAATAGCTGACATATGTATACGGGCCAGCAGAAAAAAAGGTTGAGTACTGATTTAACCCATTAAGAAGTGACAAGTTAAACGAGTTTAATAAGCAAACGTGTATGAACCGTGTCTATCATCAACGTGATTAGCACAAGTAAAAAGAAAAAAGCATCTTTTTTGGAATAAAAGCGAATCCTTCTTTTACCTCCGGTGGTTGGTATTTCTTTGACCTGAGCATTGGGTTGGCCCCAGATGGATTCCACGGCGACGCAGTAGTTGGGGTAACCTTCACTGTCCATTGATGGAACAGGAACGTAATTCCTGGAAAGTAGCACAGAAATCAATGTAAAGTTCATACTTCGTAATTTTTAAAATCACAAAAATGAGACTAAGGTTTTATTACGAATGATATCTTTCTTTATATAAAATTTCCTTTTTAGACTTTTCATTTCAGCTGTATTTCTATTCTTCTTTTCATAGAATTCACATTTTTGAAACCTAATTTAGTAATAATGTTATCAAAGTTTGTAGCGACCTTGAGTTCGCAGGTGTAGGAGAGTTTGGAGAATTCTTTTTGACGACCAGTAAAATGATAGAACTTTACGTTTTTTGTCATTTATTTATATGCATCTCAAGAGTATTACATCGATGTTTAGCTAAAAATATTCAATAGAACGTGATTATAGCGCTCTGAACACACCCGCCTGGAAAAAATGGACGTTCACTTCCTCCACGTTTCCGACTGATTGGCTTATCTGAAATAACAAATAACGGTGCTTTAATCTATAAGCTTAAATGCACCAAATGAACTACACTCAATTGAAAATATTAAAAATTGGATTTTTGGAAGACTTCTGAAGAAAAAGTTTCGAATTTCAGGGATTTTTTTGTTATGTTTTCGTTATAAAAAATAGAATTATTTTGAATTTTGGAATGATCGAAATCCATTTGGTGCGTATATATGTGCTGAGTCTACACCAAAAAATTTGTAGTCATTCGGTCAAACCGTTCTTGAGTTAAGATGGAGGAAAGTTTTATAAACACAGTTTTGAGAAAAACGCGTTTAAAGTTTCAAGTCCGATTAAAACAATGAAAATCTTAACTTAGCGCTACAAACGGCTGCTCTTCTAACCCCTGCTTCTTTATAATGACTTCGAATTTTAAAAAAATCACTTCACCGCCGTATTCTAGACATGTTAAGAAAGCAATTTGAGAAAAAAATTTCTTGATTTTTTGAAATATTCGCAAGTGACGCCGTTTCTTATATTATAATGGCGATTCAATAGAAACCTAGCGAAATGTTGGCTATAGAGCAAATTGGCATCATTTTTGGCAACCCTGTTGGCAACTTGGCGATTGAATGATTGAATGAACGGTACAGAAGTTTATATGGTGTAGCACTACCTGGTGGTGAGCTGCAACATAGAGCATAGCACAAAAACCTTCTCCACAAAAATACGCATACACATGCCAATTTTCATAGGGATCGGTTGAACGATGTTGGAGTAATGCGATTTCATACATACAAACATCCATTTTTATATATATAGATGAACAATGAGTTATAGAGATGACAGTGTTACGCTGAGCCACTGAAAAATTAGATTGACTTACTCGCAGAGGGCTGTGGTGTGCGTCCTCACTACGCATCCGGATATAAGGTCCGTTGGACGCTGACCCAAGGACTGCGCGAATTCCAGAGTACGGTTCATGCTTGCCGAATTGCGAACATCAGGGACCTGTAAAATGGCAGGTGCATAATCAGACAGAAAAACAGTATTCTAAAGTTATTGGAAGAAAATATTAAATCCTTGATCTATAGTTTGAAAAAATTCGCATCTAATATATGCTGTGAAAAGTCTTTTTCCCCAGGAAAATCGAGCTTACTGGTGAAATATTTACAGCTAACAAACCTGGAAGACAACCACTCCAGAAGGCATTAGCTCACAGGAAAGCTTTATTTACAGGTAAAAAAAAAGTCAACAAAACGTTTCACATTTACATAAAAAGGTTTATCATGTTGTGATGGGCTCACGCGTCTTTTTTTTAACATAACCTCTGGGTTCTTTGGGGGCCAAGATTAATGGTAACTCTTTTCCAACCAAAATCCATTAAGCGAAATGTGAAAAAGAAATGCAAATAAGATAGTTTTTAAATAACCGAAGTTTCAGTAAGTGAAATGGCAATTTCGATAATGTTATGTTTGAAAAAGATACAAGCGTGAATTGATAGCCGATCGTGAAGTTACCGGGAAGATAAGCCATTAAGTCAAGGTGCATACCATTGCACGCGTGCCCAGACGTTTCTTCATAAGATTGAATCTAAATTGGGATTAAGGTAGGATTATTTATTTGATATTAGGACTTGTAGTATTATTAGAAGTGAGAGTAGGCCGATTAAATAATTATAGTGGTCTAAGTTTGATTTGGTTTAACTATTACTGTGTGTTTGTTCATTATAGATTCTTGCTGAAATAATATTATCTAAATTGTTAGACATTTAAGTTCCATTCTTAATAAAGACATATTAAGAATTAAAAATGTCTATTCCTTTTGAAAACCCTACACCTCTAGCTCACGCTGACAATCAAAGATACGGTCACTAAAGGGGGGCGGTATCACAATGTTTACAAAAATAAATTGTGGAATGATGGTTTAACTCAAAATGAAAATCCTCCAAATTTAAATGATGTTACTTAGCAATACACATGATTTACGTCATGTTTAAGCTATATCACATTTACAGGAAAGGACAAAACTCAGTACTAGAATAAAAAAAGGAGAAATTTTATGGTGAAAACAAGCAGAATATACATACATACATACAAAACTGTATTTAACATCATGAAATTCAACAAACGGATGTAAAATGATTGTGTTGTGAGAGTATTTAGAGAAATTAATGTTTCAAAATCATTATCTATATATATAGCTAGACATTTTGAGAGTCGAAACTCCGAAAAATAATTTATGCTGACAGAATTTCTAATTAAAATGTAAAAAAAGAATGTATTTAAGATATAGACATTAGTTAATGTCCATTAAACCAGTTCAGGTTTACAAGTTACTTGTATTCGTAAGGCAAGAGAATATTTTATTTAAATTAATTTTCAATGGGACTTATATTCGTTGTTAATACACTGCTGGCCACCGTAAATGCAACACACTGAAGGAGGCATGCAAATAACATGAAATTTACAATATGCATTAGTGGAGGTGGGATATGCAAATAATTAGAATTACAGCGCAGACACACATCAAGCGCGCCTGTGGCGCCACCTCAAAGCGCTATTTAAGACTTGGAGATTTAAACGATTTCAAGTTCGGCAATTGTGCTTTCCTTGTAGTTTTTTCAAAAAACGATCAGTTATGTCTCGTAGAAAACAGCGATCAGCTTTTGATTAAGTATCCGAGTTCGACAGAGGAAGGATAGTGGACTACCGAGATTGTGGATTATCTTTCAGGGAAATCGGTAGTCGTGTTGGACGAAACCAAACAACTGTAATGCGGATATGTGACCGTTGGATGCAGGAGGGTACGACGGACCGACGTGGTCGATCGCATCCACCTCAGTGCACCACTTCACGTGAGGACAGGCAAATTGTGCACATAGCAGTGACGGATCGCTCAGTCACATCACGAATCATAGCACTGCACATTGAGTCTAACGCATCATTCAGTGTCTGCGCGTATCATTCGACGCCGTTTACAGCAGAGTGGTCTATCCGCAAGACGTCCATTGCTTAGTCTACCCTTGACGCAGAACCACAGACGTCTCCTCCGCCAATGGTGCGATGAAAGAAGGATGTAGGCGGCAGAATGGGATAAAGTTGTTTTTACTGACGAGTCACGCGTCTGTCTGCACCACCACACTGGTCCTGCACCGGTTATTATGGTATGAGGCGGTATTGGATACCCCTCTCTCACACACTCCTCTAGTACGCATTGCCGGTACTTTAAAGAGCCAGCGCTACATCTCCGAGATGTTGGAGCTAGTTGTCCTTCCTTACCTTCAGAGCTTAGCCACAGCCGTATTTCAACAGGATAATGCGCAACCACACGTGGCACTCCTTGTCCAAAGTTCTTCGTCAATCACCAGATTGAATTCCTTCCCTGGCCGGCTCGCTCTCCGGATCTTTCGCCGATAGAAAATATGTGGTCCATGGGTGCTCAACTATTGACCGAGATTACACCCCCAGCTGCCACACCAGATCAAATTTGGCAACGTGTGGAAGCTGCTTGGTCCAAGAACACATCCAAATTCTCTTTGAATCAATGTTGAGGCATGTGGAAGCGGTGATCTCCAGCAATAGCAGCTACTCTGGCTACAGATTCTGGCAGGAACCACACTTCACAGAAGTCTATAAATTTAATCATTTGATACTTGGTCAACATGTTATCTACAAAATAAATTTTGTTGTGCTATCTCTTGTCTTTCTTGGTGTTGCATTTACGGTGACCAACAGTGTATTTTTATACCAAAAAAACTCAATATTTACGAGTGAAATCATTTTAATTTCACATGTGGATTATTAATTCAAAAACTGTGGAGAAAAATTTTAATTAGTTTTTCCTTCCGTACAACAGTGCTTCTCAAACTTTCAATACTGACGCCCCCCTTTTCAATCACAATTTTTATCGCGCTCCCCTTATACATTAATAAATTACTGAATGCAATAATAATGCCCTTTGACGCTAAAGCTACAATACACGATCTTAATTATAAACCGTACAAATTAATAACATAAGTATTAAATTTTGTATATGTTACTTTTAAGCAAAAAAAATTAAGTAATAGGTTAATTATTATGTTATTTTTCCTTTCTCTATATATATATAATTTTTAAATTGGAACATATTGCAAAATGCGGTGGCTGCTTAGAAGACAAAATATAGATATCAGCTAAATATAGAAAAAGAACTATAGGGTCAATTTCTAAAACACTTTGAAAAACTTTGCTCTGCAAGACAAGCCCATGGAAGTCGCTAATACTTATTAAACTTGTTCTTAATTCAGTATTAATAAGGTAAGTATCAAATTTTTTATATATATTACTCTTAAGTAATATATATTTTAAGTAAATTACTTTTAAGTAATAGGTTAATTATGTTATTTTTTCTTTCTCTAATTTTTAAATTGAAACAGATTGAGAAATAATATTTAATTAAAGATTTATTTCCTTCAAGATCCATTTCTAAAAGTACAAATGTCATTAAAAATAGCCTAATCTATGTTGCTCTTTATCATATCCATTACATCTGGCATTCTCGCGAACGTTCATGTGAGTCTAGGCAACCTAACGGACGTCTGCACAAAACATGTAAAAATGCTGTACCTCGTTCAATTCTAGTCAGTCTTGGCTGAATCGATTAGCTACCGAATCTCTCTTGAATGTACATTTCATAATTCAAGCGTTAATTGTAATGGACGGTATTAAGTATTTACGGCAGTGGATTTTTACAAAATCATAGATATATTCGACGATAATAAAGCATCAACAAGTACACAGACGAGGGCAAATTGATAGTAAGTTACGAATGGGTTAGGGATCCATTTCAAAATACTTCAAAAGGGCTCTCAACTGCCGAAAAAGAGATCTTCATAGATTTCACATCCAATGACGAAATTAAAAGGCAATTGTAATAAATCACTCTTTGAATTCTGGATAGAGGTGGATGCTGAATTTTCTGCACTGAAAACAAAAGCATTTCGTATACTATTACCATTTTTAACATCATACCTTTGTGAATCCGGATTTTCTGCAAAGGCTGCTTTGAAGAAAAAATATAGATCTGAGCTAAACAGCAAAAAATAACTCTGAGTGCCAAATTCTAATTTTTAGCCTTCCTTTGAAAAACTTTGCTCTGCAAGACAAACCCATGGAAGTCACTGATAATTATTAAACTTGTTCTTATACTGGCTGATGTACCCACTCTTAACACGAGTTTATTTTTTTTAAAAATAATAATATATTATTCTTGATATAATAGCTTAATTGTAAGGAGAGTAAAACCAAGTGCATGGCAATGTATACAAAAATGTAAAATGATTTATTGAAATGAATACTCATATTATAAACGGTTTTGAATGAACTGTAATTTTAAGCCTCGCAGAATTAGCATTTAGAATAAATGTTAATTACCAAAATAGAATATAAAATTCTAATGAATAACAATTGTGTTATTTTTTTAATATTTAAAGCGAGAAAGCTCGGAATCAGGTGTGCACTCGATACTAACGTTAATGGTCGCAGGGAGTGAAGCACCCCAATTCTTTTTTTATAATTATTTTCAATATACAAGATAAAAATCACAATTTCAGTGAATAATTTAACTAAGAGAAAATATACTTACCTATTTCAAGGATTTTCTATTTGTCTTTCATAATTTGAGAAAATATCCAATAAAACTGAACTAAATTGTTCCAAATGTGCGTGACCTTAATAAAGGACACAAATCACAGACACTTTTTGCTAACATTACAGGTAAGTTATTTGCAAGCAAAATTGTCACATTTTGTTCACGTTATTGTAATTTTAATGTCCTTTGATGATTGACAAATATCCTGTTGAACTTTTTCTTGCTTGTGTGTTTTTGACAGGGTGAAGTGCATTTTGTGGTACACTTATGGCTTCATATTTTCTTGATAAATTTCTGAATGTAGCTATTGAAAATTTTCCTTTCGTTTCATGTTTATTGCTTTTCTCAAATTTACTTTCGCTAACATGATTAATATGCATTATTTCAGCAAGTGTTTCCCTTGTTTAATCATCTTCAATTTTCTTTCAGAGAGATCACAGATGCCTAATTCTTTTTTTATATTCTGCTCATTTACTTTTATAAACCATAATCAGTCGTACAACATCACAATTAAAACCACTAAGTTATTCATAGGGAAAAATGCAGCATGTTCAAGAAAATATTTTTGAAAAATAGTGGTCGTGCCGGGAACTCGGTCTAAACAAGTACCTTAAGATTCTAAAAAAACGTTTGACACTCCCAAAAAAGGAGATATGTTATCAATTCATTTTAGCTCCCATTAAGACTGTCATATTAGAGGATTCTTTGTCAAGGTCATTGGTAACAAATAAACAGTTTTCCCACACACACAGAGAGAATTAATGATTTTTGTATTATATGTTTCAGTATACTCATAAAAAATAAATATTTGTCAATTAATCCTTCAAAGTGCTCCATATGCTTATCCATGTATCATAAAACTCGTTCACATTGTGAAAAAACCAAACAAATTATATAAATTTACAATTTCCCAAAAAAAAGGGATGCGGTAACCATACCAGTAAGTTTGAAAGCCAGAAAAAATAATTTTTTTAGATTAAAAACAAAAAAAAATCTCTCATCTAGTATTACAGAAAAGCAAACAAAAATTTTTTTATTTGTTATAGGATAAAAAGATAGCTAATGAGCGTTAAAATTTGGGATTTTTTTATTTTTGATGACCTTTTCACCAGATGATATATAAAATCATGTCAATTAAATCTGTTTTTTTTATTATATCAAAAAGTATTTTGTTTTCATTCCAGTAAATTTTTTTTTAACCTTTTTTTTTTCGATTTTTCCCCCCCCCTTTTGAAGAGTTATTTTCCCCCCCAGGGTGCGCCCCCACGTTTGGCACTGCCGCAATGAATGTACTTTCCTGTCATTGGAGAGGCGCTAATCGAAAATAAGTACAAGCGAGCCAAAAAAATGAACGGATGACAATCGCGCCAAATATCGTGATTCTGTACATTCCAATAACTTTGTGACGGAGATTTGTGTTAATTCTTTGATGTTTAAAATTTTTTATTTGCAATTTTATGTGTCACTTGTTTAGACTGAATTTTGTGTATTTTGTTATTTTTATTTATATATAAGCCTGATAAAATTGCATTATTATTAAATATTTTAAAATTCAATTCCCCATTTTGATTTTGAGGTTTCTTATTTCATATTCTTATTCTTGGTGGTTTACGAAGGCCCGCTATCAGCAACTGGTAACGAATAGCGAAAAGTACCAAATATCAATAAGAGAAATCTCAAAAAGTCATTTTTAGTGTTAAGTAAGACTAGGAAATCAACCAAAAAATAAATTTTTTTTTCGTTATATTTTGCTAAGAACAAATTAAGTGATGTAAAAAATTCAAATCATGCAAAATGTTTGTATTTAAAAATTTTAAAGCTAATATAATTTTTACAGTTCCACTTGTAACTCAGAATGCTGTTGTTGATAGGAGCTCGAGGATTTAATACAAATCAGTCACAAAGTACAAGGTATTTCTTTAAGAGCAATGATAACTTATTATCGGAAATCCAATCCTTTAAATACAAGATTCAACAGCAATATTCGCAGAATAAATCTTTGAAGGTCTTTACACCTTCAACAGCACTCAAACATAATTATCAGTGTGTAAAATACACGTTGTAAAAGATTATTCACAAACACTACAGACCTAATCGGTAATCACGGTCAAGTTTACTAATAGCTGGTTGAAACCAAATTGACTCGTTTCGGCGGGCATCGCTCTATTTATAGACACGGGGCTTTTTTTCCCGTTAAAAATTTAACTGTGTATATATACCACTATATAATAAAATCAAAAATATTCTTTAAAACAAAAAATTTCTGACCCAAAAAGTTTTATGTCTGAGGTTTGCCCGGAGATCAGTACTTGGGATAGGCGATGCAAAAAAAAACCCGGGTTTGGGGAACCAGGCGCAAACATTTGGCATTTGGGTGCACAGCGCTTTGCGTCGTATTCTGTAAAAGAGAAGTATTAATGAGTACGCTGCGTTGTGCTTGCGAGAAATTTTCATTTGGATTGAGAGAGATTCTAGCAATAACTACGTTTCTTCACCTCTTGTATGTGATCAATATCTTTTAAAAATAATTACATAAATATACACAGTACATGAAGGTCATTGTAAAAAAAAAAGTTTTTTTATCCAC